>JAQZBX010104677.1:0-10926 GCA_029593785.1 Cabassous unicinctus | reverse complement strand
GATGCTCGATCAAATTTAGGGAAGTAAATACACAGAGAAGGAGAACACAGAGAGTTTAGTTTTGGATGCTGCAGCCCAAGGGAGAGAGCCAAGCTGTTTGCTTGGTAGATTGCAGCTGAAGAGACCAGAGAGCTAAACAGCTGAGGAAGCCCAGAAAGAAATGAGCCCCAGTGAGAGAGACATGCCTTATGCTTTTACAGCTGAGATGAGAAGGAGCTGGGACCATGGAGCCTTAGGAGAAAGGAAGGCAGAGACTGGCAGCCATCTTCCTCCAACACGTGGCAACACCTTTGGTGAGGGAAGTAACTTACTCTTTATGGCCTTGTGACTGTAAGCTACTACCCAAATAAATACCCTTTATAAAAGCCAACAGATTTCTGGTACTTTGTATCAGCACCCCTTTGGCTGACTAATATACCCATTATATGGCCTGTCCTGGAGAAGGATCCATGAGCACTTGAAAAGAATGTATATCCTGTTGTTTGGGGTGTAATGTTCTATAAATGTCTGTTAGGTTGAGTTCATTTATTATTCAAGCTCCCTGTGTCTCTATTTATCCTCTGTCCAATACAGAGAGTGGTGTATTGAAGTCTCCAACTGTTATTGTAGAGACATCTATTTATCCCTTCAGTTTTTTCAGTGTGTGCCTTATGCATCTTGGGGCACCCCAGTTAGGTTCCTAAATATTTATTATAGTTATTTCTTCTTGGCCCCTTTTATTAATATATAATTACCTTCTTCATCCCTTATAACAGTTTTGTATTTGAAATCTATTTTGTCTGGTATTAGTATTGCTACTCCAGTTCTTTTTTGGTTACTATTTGCATGGAATATCCTTTCACTTTCGGCTTGGTAGTGTCCTTACATCTGAGGTGAGCCTCTTGTAGACATTATATAGATGGCTCATATTATTTTATCCATTCTGTCAGTCTATATCTTTTGATTGGAGAGTTCAAGCCATTAACATTCAGTGTTATTACTTAAATGCATTACTTACTTTGTCCATTTTGTCCTTTGGCTTTCCATTGTCATATCTTACTATTGTCTGTCTTTTTACTCTTTAATTTACCCTTCCTACTAATCTTCATTTCTACACTCTTCTCCAAGTCTCTAGTCCTTGTTTTTTCCTTTCAAGCTGCAGCACTCCCTTTAGTATCTCTTGTAATTCTGGTCTTTTGGTAACTTAACTCTCTCAATTTTTGTTTGCTATGAAGACTTAAACTCACTCTCATTTTTGATGGACAGTTTTGCTGGATATAGAATTCTTGGCTGGCAGTTTTTCTCTTTTAGTACCTTAAATACATTATACCACTTTCTTGTCACCTCCATGGTTTCTAATGAGAGGGTATCACTTAATTTTATTGAGGTTCCCTTGTATGTGATGCTTTTCTTTTCTCTTGCTGCTCCCAGAATCCTCTTTTTATCTCTGATATTTGTCATTTTGAATAGGTGTCTTGGAATAGGTCTCTTTGGATTTATTCTGTTTGTGGTGTGTTGTCCTTCTTGGATAATGATATTTATGTCTTTCATAAGGGTTGGGAAGTTTTCAGTCATTATTTCCTCAAATATTCTTTCTGCCCCTTTTCTATTCTCTTCCTCTGGGACACCGATAACACGTATGTTTCTGCATTTTGCGTTGTCTTTCAATTCCCTGAGGCCCTGTTCCAATTTTTCCATTCTTTTCTCTTTCTGATTTCCTGTCTTTTCCAGTTCAGTTGTTCTGTCTTTGAAATCACTAATTCTGACTTCATGCAAGTCAAGTCTGCTGTTATGTGTGCCTCTAATGTATTTTTAATCTCATCCATTGTGTCTTTCATTCTCATAAGCTCTGTTACTTTTCATTGTAGGCTTTCAAATTGTTCTTTATGCTCACTCAGTGTCGTCTTAATATCCAGTATCTCTTTAGTCATATTTTCCTTCAATTCTTTGAATTGATTTAGGAGATTTGTGTGATTATCATTGATTGGGTTTCTTAAATCTTGTATCTTGGCAGGATATTTGGTTTATTCCTTTGGCTGGGCCATCTCTTCCTGTTTCTTAGAATGGCTTGTAACATTTTGCTGTTATCTAGGCATCTGAATATGTTGGTAAATTTACTCTGATGGTCAATTTCTCTTTCTTGCCTAGTGTTTTTTGTTTGTTTTTTTTCATGGCTCTTCTTTGATTTTTAGTTTAACTTATTCTGTGTCTTTAAAATTGCCCAGGTTAAGTCATCAAATTCGGCCAGGGACTCACTAATGGGGCGTAGATTTTTCTCCCAGGAGTTTGGGTTAAGAGAGACCTAAAAGCAATTTTTTTTCCTTGCAGTTTCCTGGTTGGCTAGCAGATGGCACTTTCTAGGGAGGTGTTTCTTTCAACTCCCACTTTCCAGTGTTTCTGGTCTGGCCAGAGCTGAGATTCAAAGCAGGCTGTGCTGGCCAAATTCACTGAAAAGATTCAACTCTCTGCACTCCAGTATTATCCTCTTTCTTCCCTTGTAACAGCTGACAGGAAGGAAGACATCTGTTCCCCTCAGTTGGCTGCAGTGAGCCAGGGGTTTTATCTAGGCTTAACGTCTTGAGGGTGGGGATGGGTGCCCTTCCCAGCCACTGGGGGTATTTAATAACTCATATTTGTTGTTTTGGGTTCTTCATCTCTCTGTTCCTCACCCTCCTGGAGGCTGCACAGCACTATCCTGGTCTGCTGACCCCCAAAGCAGATCCCTTGGAGAGATTTTGGCTTTTCTCCATTGTTTTTGTGAGTTGAGCCTTGCCTGCCTACTCCAATGTCATCTTCCCGGAACTCCCAGTAATTCTTTATTTTCCCCATATATTCCAATTCTCTACTTCCATTCTCCTCCCCATAGAGAGCCACTCTTATGTGTTTATTATATATAATTTAGTTTGTGTATGCTTTTGTTAAGTCTATATTGCTTCCTGTTCATTATTTTTGAATATATCTAAGTTGTATTTAAGATCTGTATTTTTTTGTTGCTTTATGAACATTTAGTCCATTGCTTCTAACTGCTGTATAGTAAAACTGCATTCTCCACATTTTATATATTTCATCTCTTGGTGAGGAACACCTAACTGATATCACTTCAACTCCCTGCCACTGTAAATAACACTACAGTATCCCCCTTACCCACCTGTGTCGGAATTTCTCTGGAATATATACCCAGGGGTGGAATTGCTGCGTCATGAAGTGTGTATATGTTTTATTTGCTTGATTTGTGCCAGATTGCTCTCCAGAATGGCTATGCCAATTTATAGTTGCACCAGCAACACATGAAGACTTCTGTGTCCTCACATCAACGCCAATAATTACCATTATGAAGTTTTAAACTTGTACCAATGTGATAGACATGAAGTGACATTTCACTTTTGTATTAATTTCATCTGGTTTGAGTACGTCTTTTATATGTATATTAGCCTTTTATGTTTCCTCTTCTTGAAAGTTTCCTTTTTGTATATTTTGCCCATTTTTGTTGGAATTTGGGTAGGAGGGTGCATATGGGAATTCTCTGTACTTTCTGAGCAATTTTTCTGTTAATCTAAAACTGCTGTAAAAATAAAGCTTGTAACGAAAAATAAAGCTTACTTATGTCTTTGTTTTTTGGAGGTCATCACAATGTCTACTCAAGAAATTTCTTTGAATATTGTTGGAATGTTTAAATTTTATGTGTCTCCATGTGCCAATTTTAGCCTCTTGTGTTTTTCTAGGAATTCATCCATTTCATCTACATTTTAAATGTATAAGCACCCATTATTTATAATATATTTTGGTTGTATCAGTAGTTATTTCCTTTTTTCCTGTTGTATTTCGTTCATTTTCATTTGATTTTTTATTGATTAATCTGCCTATAGTTCTGTCGATTCAGTTAATCTTTTTAAAGAACCAGTGGTCCTGGAAAGGCTCTGGAAAGCCTTACAAATTACATCAGTGCTTTAAAAAACCTTCTGTCTTCCTCCCTCCCTCTGTCTCTCTCTCTCAATCTTTGCTCCTCTCTATATGTGTGTTACTTTATGACTTTAGCTTTTCACCTTTGGTTTTCACTAACTCCTTATTTTCTCATTAGTTCTTAGTTGTAATTTCAAAGAGAAGAAAACTGATTAGGCCAATTCATTATTTTCACATCTCTTGGATTGCCAGTCACTATAATAGATTGGTTTTGTTAGTGTCAGGTGCTTACCTCTGGTCTATCTGACTATGACTAGAGCTGGGAGTTACATGGTTCAGAACATGGCTGCCTAGGGGCTAGCACTACAGCAGGGGATATAGACAAATATGCTCTCCTAGAAGGGACTACAGCTGAGCAAGGACCATGATGAAGTCCAACAAACCTCCAAATAATTACCTTCTGGAGTTACTTTCTTTCCAATAATAACTGAATGAGTTAATAGCAGACCGTTAATGTTACCAACAATCAGTTCATTTTACCTTGAGCATATCACCATTCCTCCATTTTTTAATATTTCAATGAAAAACAAAATAGTTTTTACAACCACTTAATTATAAAATGTGCATAACAAGACAACCCAGTTTTAAAAATGGGCAAAGGATTTGAATAGACATTTCTGCAAAGATGATATACAAATGGCCAATAAGCACATGAAAAGATGTTCAATCAGTAGTCATTAGGGAAATGCAAATCAAAACTACAAGATACCATTTCACACCCATTAGAATGGCTATAATAAAAAAGTAGAGAATAACAAGTTCTGAGCAGGATGTAGAGAAATTAAAGCCTTCATACATCAGTGGTGGAAATGTAAAATGATGCAGACACTGGAAAACAGTTTGACGGTTTCTCAAAAAGTTAAACATAAAATTACCATATGATCCAGCAGTTATACTCCTAGCTATGTATCTAAAAGAATTGAAAACATATACTCCCAGAAAATTTGTACATAAATGTTTATAGCAGTATTATTTATAGTAGTCAAAAAGTAGCAACAACCCAAATGCCTATCAACTGATGACTGAATAAACAAAATGTGATATATCCATACAATGGAATATTATTTAGACATAAAAAAGAATGAAGTACTGACACATACTACAATATGGATGAACCTTGAAAATATTATGCTAAGTGAAGGAAGCCTGACCCAAAAGTCCACATATAGTATAATTTCATTTTTATGATATGCCCAGAATAGACAGGTCCATAGAGCCAGAAAGTGGATTAGTGTTTGCCAGGGGATGGAGGGGGAAATGAGAGACAGTGCTAATGGGGACAATGTTTCTCATTTGGGTTGACAGCAATGTTCTGGAATTAGTGGTGAAAATTGCACAATCCTGTAGATACACAGAACCTACTGAATTGAACACTTTAAAATGCTAAATTTTATGGCATGTGAATTATATCTCAATAAAAATGTTAACACAAAATAATGTGCAAAGGTTTCTGAGCCTTTTTTACATTTAAAAAAAATGCTACCTATAACCATTGTGGTTAAAAAAGAAATATTGTTTTTGAATAACCATTCTTTCTATTTATTTAAAATGTATTCATCTAAAGAGGATTTTAATAAAGAAGGAATTTTTTTTTTTCCTCAACAGTCTCTACTGCTGCCTCTCTGGAAAAAACAAACAGTGTGGAGATGCAGTCACTGCCTGAATATCAGTCTAAGAAAGCCAACTTGCCACCTGCAAAGAGAAGAGAATTTTCTTCATTACATGATATCAATTCATACATTCACGAGATTGTGGAATTTCAGAAGAAAAATACAAACAAAATTAAAACCTTACATAATTTGTTTTGGGGGAATCATCCCCAAAGAAAACGCAGAGGATATTCAGAAAAGTGTTGTCTTAAAGGATGTACAAAAGGAGAACTTAGCATTGCATGCGTTCCATATATTGATTTAAAAAATGTAAAGAAAGAAAACCCAGCAATTGTAACTGAGTTATACTAACCATCATAGGAATTATACTAACTTAATAAAAGTTTAATATATTTATTTTACTTTTTACTTTTTTGGTAATTGTGCTTGTAGAGTCTTTGCTGTGAGCACTATCTGAATGTACTTGCAAGCACTTGATAATATGGTGATCATAGGAATCTTACTATTTTCTTTGGTGATCCTTATTTTTAATATATTTTTATATTTGAAGATATTATGGAGGTGCAGACATCTAAGAATTACCTGTTCTTTCTTGTTATTATGGTAGGAACTTTCTTAAGCTTCATTTAAATAGATTATGGGATGTTCTGCATTCCATCTGTATAAACAAACAGATTGATGCCCAAGGCTATTAGGCTTACTCCAGTATGCCAGTATATTTGTCCCACCAACTTAAAAATAACTAACCAACTACCACTTCTGATAAGAGCTCTTGTACTGTAATTGTAGGTACACTTTTAGTTCCTTGAGTTTTATTATAGTAACTGGTCAGATTCTCTTCACAATTTCTCTTGAGGCCTTAAAGAGTGTTCAGTGAATATCTTTAGGGGATAGTTGTAAAATCTCTCCAAGATAGCTTGCATTTATTTTGAAAGTACTGACATAATGTGAATCAACACATCATTCTCAGTATTATTTGGAAGCCTCTAGCAGTGGTTCTCAAAGTGTGGTCCTACACTGTTCCAGCAGCATCAACGTCAGCTGGGACCTCATTAGAAATGCAATCCTAATGCCCCACCCCAGACCTAATGAATCAGAAACTCTGGGTATGAGGCCCAGAATCTGTTTTTTTACAGGCTTTCTAGGTCATTCTGAAGTACACTAAATTCCAAGAACCACTGTATGAATATTGTTGAAATCCTGCTATATATGTGCTTGCATATCTCAACTCAATATAGAAGTTAGGATGGTAAATTTTGGTGAGTTTTTTCTACTTTACATCCACATGTGAAATAATTTCAAAGCTATAAATTATAGCAGAACTCAATCCAAAGAATATTATTCCCACTTTAAGTCCATAAATTAGTGGGCAAGCATCAGTTAAAATCTTTCTGTAGTTTCTTTCCCAAATACATGCTGTGACATTCTTTCAATTAAATTTTTTATTTCTATTTGGCTCAGTTATTTCTTAGAACAAAGGTTCATTTCTACATATATCTACATTATATACACTTCCAGTGTGTAAATAAATATGTTTTGAAAATTTTTATTTGTTCCAAAATGCAGTCTACTTTCAGTCATCTTTGTGAATATAAGGAGCCACTGTTCAGAAACAAAACGGCAAATTATATCTGCTAGGGCTTAGATGAAGATATACTATTAATTGAGAATGGCCCATGTTTAGGCCAAAATACAGTGATGCACTTAGGCCAGTTTGAAAAATTACAGGTCTTTATTTGTAGTTTAAGAATAAAAATAGTTTGTCCTACTAGCTTTTGATATATACATATCAAGATCCAAATTTGAAAATTATGAGAATAATCAAGTGTGTTATTTGCATAGCTATATACTTCCTATACATTCTATGTTAGGTTGTATTTAATTTGCTTTTTGGTTTAGTGTCTGCCTTTTGATATTTAAAATTATGCAGACAATGATTTTGCACATTTGGATAGAACACATTTATCTTATGGAATCCTTAGAGCAATCCCGTAAGTGGGAAAAAATGAGTGAAAGCTGAGATACCTTGATATTAAGTAACTTGTTAAGGCTCTTTAATGTTGTTACTTGCTAAATAGTGGTAGAGCTGAAGATTAAGATTTTAATCCTATATCTTTTCCAATACTTTTAATATGTCAATAAAATCATGAGCAGAAATTATACATGCATTTTTGTTGGGAGTTCATTTCTTTGATCTCTATTTTGTTTTGTTTGGCATGTGTGTTGGTTATTAATCTATTGGCTGTCAGCCCCAAAGCTCCTGTTCTTTACTCTGCTTTGTGATGCCCAGACTTGGATTCTGTAAACTATACTTATCCTTTACTAGCTAGCTTCCTGTTAGGTTCTGCCAGTAAGGGGTACTAAAGGGAGGCTCTTTCCACTTTTGCTCCCCATTCTTCTCAGCATCACCTCAGCATTTCTGCATACTGTAGTGGCAGTTTCCAGTTTTATTCTCATCTCCCAGAACCAGTCTCAGCACCTTCCCTCAGAGATACCAACACCAGCTGGCTAGTGCTTCCTCCTCAAAGGTACGAGTTCCATCTCCTCCAAGCTCCAAGTACAAGACTAGCTGGGCAGTACCGTTTCCTCAGAAGGCTGGGCCCAACTCCATGAGGGCCTTTCCTCCAAGCTTTTTATTCTGATATCCTCAACTTCTTTCCTTTGTTCAGGCATAGTAGCTGCTTCCTAAAGTTTTTATCTCTTGTTACCTCACTGTTCTACCTTTTCCTTTTCAGTCCTCTAGACTAACCAATTCCCTATATTCTCTCTAGTAAAAAGAATATTTCTATTTTCTTGGAAAAGCTTGAATGATAAAGCACCTGACTGGTTCAGAAAGTGATCTTGAATTGGTTTAGGCAAAGATGGCAAATGAGTTTCATCTTAGATGGAAACTCCAAATGATTAGTAGTGGATACCTGCAATAACGTGCTGTGAATGATTTTTAGATGAAGAAGGAGCACTATGATTGATGCAGGAGGTTTGACCCTGCTCTTTCGATCACATGGTTCTCCAAGTATCCATATATGGAAGAATAATCAGTGATGACTAAATAACCAAACATTGTTGAAGTTATACATAATTGTGTGCAGAGAGTATTTGGATTAGAGCACTCGAGTTTGAACATTGGAACCTCTGATAGACTGAAGATGTTTCGTAATTGCTGAAGACATCTCCAGGGATGAGTGATATAGACTAGAAATGAGCAGTTCCCAGTCCACTTGTAGTGAAGAGCTGTCTGGCCCTGTAAGTTCTTGACCTCAGACCAATTATTTACTCTTCCCTGGGGTTGGAAGAGTGAAGCACATATATATGTTTGGTATTAAAAGCACAAGTCTTCTAAAACAGTGGCTTGCATTGCATCCCCTGTGTGTGTTCCTATAGATTTTGCACTTCCCTCATCATAGCCCTCTCACACAGTTTTAACATTGCTTGTTTAACTGTACCCACTAGTAGATTTTGAGCTCCATAGAGAACAAGGATGCTGTTTGTTTTGTTCAGGGTTCCTAGAGTTTTCTAATTGGTTAAGAAAGAAATATAACAAGACTTTTATATAACTCATAATGACTATTGTGGTTAGAAAAACAAAAATGAAAGCTAAAACTGCACTTTACATGTGTTTTACTGACCAAGCTGCTGAAAGAATTACATTATTTTCTGATAAAAATTTTATTGTATTAGATAGACATTGCATTTTTGAAGTTTTACCTAAATCAAGCAGGATGTGTGTGGATGTTGGGCAGGTAAGAAATATATCAAGATATGTAACTTTTGTTTTCCCCTGCCCAGTATGTGAAACTGCTTTGATTTTCCTTTGGGAGCTACTTTTCTACACATGTAATTTTGGTTGGATCGCTAATCAAAGGGCTGTCTTCCTCTGACGATGACGTCCTTGATCTAATCTAGGTAATCAGATTCTTTCTGGAATTCTGATGAGAGTTAGAACTAAATCATTCTTACAGCAGTACTCTGAAGAGATTAGCTATTAATTCCTAGGACATAGCCCTTTAAGACTTTTTGTTAATTTTTGCTTTTTGCATTCTGAGGTCTGATTTTTTTTTAGCTTTTATTCAGTTCTTTGAGCTATTCCAAAATTTTTCAAAATAAATTTTATCTTAAGTTAGCTACAGTTTGGTTTTACTGGCTTGCAAGAAATACAAATATAACCTTGCATTCTCAGATTTTAAAAATCAGTTTTATTGACATTTAATTTATATGCAATAAGATGTATCCATTTTAAGTGAACAGTTTGATGACATGTGACAAATGAATATATCTGTATAACCACCATCACCGCAATCAGGATATAAAATATTATCCTTACTCCAAAAAGTTCTTCATGCCTCTTTGCAGTCAATCTTGGTTGTAGGCAACCACTGTCAATATACATGTCTTTCCTTTTCTAGAATTTTATGTAAATAGAATCTGGCTAATTTCATTTAGCATAACGTTTTTGAGGTATATCTACATCACTGCATGAAAGAGTAATTTGTTCCTTTTTATTTCTGCATAGCATCACATTATATTAAGGAATAAAGTGGTTATGAACATTCATGTATAACTTTTAGTTTGGATATACATGCTTCTTTATCTTAAGAGTGGCAATTCTGTAACATAGGGTAAGTTTTAAGTTTAACTTTGTAAGCAAGTCCTACCAGAAATGTTTCAGTTGTTTCACACCTCTTTATAAAAATTTAGAATTGTCAATCTTTTAAATTTTAGCCATTCCAGTACGTGTGTTGTGCTCCCTCTCTGTAATTTTAGTTTGCATTTTCCTGAAAATTAATGATATTGAGCTTCTTTTCATATGCTTATTGGCCATTTATGTATCTTCTTTTATGAAGTGTCTGTTCAAATATATTTTCCATTTTTAATTGGCTGCTTAGTTTTATTAATGAATTGTAAAAAGTCTTTATATATTCAGATAGAAGTCCTTTATCAGGTATACGCATTTCCCCCCACTCTGTGGCTTGTTTGTTCATTTTCTTAACTGTCTTTAGAAGAGCAGAAAATTTTTATTTTGAACAAATTCAATTTATCTTTTTTTCCCCTCTTACGATTTGTGATTTTGTCTCTTATGTGTAACAAATCTTTGTCTTTCCCAAGATTGTACAGCTCTTCCACGTTTTCTAGAGGTTTTATAGTGTTCACTTTTATGCTAGGCCTATGATCCTTTTTGAGGACATTTTATGGTGAATAGAAGTTTTTGTTTTTTCTCCCAAATGGCTAACCAATTGTTCCAATACATTTATTGTAAAGACTATTCTTTCCTGCAGTCACCTTGGCACACTTGTCAAAAGTCCATTTACTATATATGTGAGTGGGTTTATTTCTGGTCCCTCTCTTCTGTTCCATTAATCCATACATCTATTCCTTTTTT
>JAQZBX010104676.1:0-10925 GCA_029593785.1 Cabassous unicinctus | reverse complement strand
TAATAGGTCCTTCACCACAGATTTGAGAAGCATGGACTAGAATTGTGTTGTCCAATAGAAATATAATGAGAACCACAAATGTAATTTAAACTTTTCTAGTAGCTACATTAAAAAGCAAAATTAAACAGGTGAAATTAATTTTGGCAATATATTTTATTTAACCCAATATATCCAAAATATTATTATTCAATATAAAATTATTAATGAGATACTTTACCTTTTTTTTGTACAAAGTCTTCAAAATTGGGTGTAAATTTTGTGTTTACTCCATATCTCAACTCCAACTAGCCCCATTTCAGGTGCTCAGCAGCGAGACCTGCTGGACAGCGCAGCCCCGTGCCTCCGCCCCCAGCCAAGCTCTGGCAGCTGGTCCTCCAGGCTGCTCTGGGCTCTGGCCTGAGGGCTGCAGGGCCTGAGGTGAGCCTCAGGCTGACAGCCAAGGAGTTGACTCCCAGTTGAATGGCCTCTGCCTCTCCCGGCCCCTCCTGCTCCTGCGTTGGGACTGCTTCAGTCCTGTGGCTCTAGGTCAGAGGAGAGCTGGGTTTGGGCAGGGAGGTGGAGACAAACAGGGTGGGATATCCAGTCATGCCTTCTGCTTTGTCTCCAGGGGTCTTCAGGGCTTGTCTGTTCGGGGACCAGAACCTAGGAGGCCGGGAGGGCAGCGGGGGCGCCAAGGGGCCATAAGGACTTCGTTGCCAGGAACATTCTCCAACCAGGAAGAGCATGGACCATAGCGAGGGGGCTATTGGAGCCCCAGCTGGCACTGTTGTGCCTCAGGAGCTGCTGGAAGAAATGCTTTGGTTTTTTCGGGTAGAAGATGGTAAGTGGCAGGGGATTGGTGGTGGGGACAAGGGCATGGTCCTCAAGACAGACAGCAGAGTTTGCCTGAAGCCCCCTGGCTGGTGTTCCCCTCCCTGTCAGGCTGCACATTCCCCAAGGCAGGGACTGAGGCTGCGCATCTCAGGACCCAGAGGGGTCTGACCCCTGACCTCCTCACTCATGCATTGTCCAATTGTTCAACAAATACGTATGGAGTGTATGGAGCTCCTGCTCTCAGCACTGAGGTTATAGAAGTGAAAACCAACCAAACAAACAAAAAAAACCCAAACATCCCCTCCCTTGTGGAGCATGCATTCCAGCAAGGAGGCAGAAAATAAACAAGAAAATGCATAGTGTGCTGGTGATGAGTAGTAAGGAGAAAAATTAAGTAGAGAAGGGGAATAGAAGCGTGTGACAAGGATGGGGGTTTAAAAGTTTAAGAAGTGTGGTCAAGGAAGGCCTCACCAAAAGGGTGTATTTGAATAAAGGTTTGCTGGCAGTAGAGAAATTAGCCATGCAGATTGTATGTGTGTGTGTGTGGAGAGAACATTCCAGGTGGGGCTGACAGCACATGCAAAACCCTGTAGCTGGCCTGTGCCTCATTTTGGTGTGGGCAAATCTTGATTACCCAAATTCACACTGGCCACGTTTTGTATTCTCTGTAGCTAGTTAAATCCAGTTTAACTGCCACGCATCCCTCCCTTCCCTCCTCTCCTTGCCCTGTACAAAACCAATCCCTGACAAAACTGTGAGGACTGTGAAGTCTCTTTTTTCTGCATACTTTTCTTCCCTACTATCCAACCGCAGCACTGCCTCCCCCATTAGATTAGGGCCTCTCCAGAGCAGAGATGGTGTCCCCCCTATCGGACCAGGGGGTTCCCCTGGGGCAGGGAGCTCATTTTTACCTTCATTAGGGTCTCCCCACAATGCCTGCTCAGAGGCAGGGGACAACTGATGCTGTGAGCTGGGTCTGAGCCAGTGGGCCTCCCCCTCAAGGCTCTGTCCTGTGTGTGCCTCCCCAGCATCTCCTTGGAATTACTCCATCCTTGCCCTGGCCGCCATAGTGGTCATAATAAGTGTTGTCCTCCTGGGAAGGAGCATCTTGGCAAACAGGTAAGGAGCTGACCTTGGGGTGGCCTCTGGAGGGTGGGGTCCTGCTTTCCCAGAGGGCACCTGTGACTCAGCCCAGGGACCTCGGCTGTCCACCCTCTGGGCCAGCAAAATGCAGCCTCCAGGGTCTTTTCAGGGAAGCTGTTGAAAAACCAGCATCTGCCCTGAATTGCCACTCCCTGGACCTGGCCAGCCAGCAAAGCAGGGGCTGATGTGTCTCCAAGGTTTCTGCTTTCTGGCCTTGAGTTCAAATCTCAGTTCTGCCACTCACTATCAGGGCAAGTCACTCAATACCTATGAGCCACAGTTTCTTCTTCTATAAAATGACAATAATGAAGAATTTCTTCTTGCAAGGATTGTGGTGCATGCCCAGTAAATGGTGGCTACTGCAGAGTTAGGAAAGCTGTTAAAGGGAAAAGACTGGCCCTGCAGCAAGGTCAAATCCAGGGCACCGAGGGAGCCCTGAGATCAGCTGAGGCTCCTGGGACATTTTTTAATATAGTCCTAACAACAGTGCTCCTTAACTGTGGATGCAAAATAAAATCACCTGAGGAGTAATATTAACAATAGAGAATGCTGGGCCTCACCTTGAAAGGCTCTGACACAGTGGGTCTGAGATAGGACCTGGGCACTGGCATTGTTTTAAAGCTCCCCCCGGTGATTCTAATGTGCGGCCAGGGCTTAACTTTTGAGAGCTCCTTGGGGGCAGGGACCACGTCTGACTCAGCTTCATTCCCCCATGCAACCTGGCCCTAGAACTCAATAAATGCTCGGTTCACTCGCCCTCATTCATTCATTCACTCAACAATTAATCTACACCCATCAGTTATCACTATCAGCAACTTCCGAACAATAATGAGAATCCTTCCCTCAGGTCTGTGTCACGTTTTATGATTTTTAAAGCACCTTCGCATCCATTCTCTCATTTGAACCTCAAGACATCCCTGTAAGGGGGGCCCAGCACAAGTTATTGCCATTGTACAGAATAAGGAAACTGAAGATCCATGGAAGGGTTGGCCTATATTTTATATCACGTATGAATCTTCCTCAAAGCTCTGCCATACGGTCAAAAGGAACCACGGCGCCCTTTATTCACATTGACAGCTCGTCATTATGAACTGCTATGGCTCCATGCGTCATTCATTCCACAAATACGAGTTGAGCACAACTTGGTGCCAAGCTATACTGAGAGTGGGCGCTACAGCAATGGACAAGTTAGATTCAGTCCCTGGCCTTGTGGGGAGACCGTTGTAGTTCAGAGTGTAGTTCAGATGGTCATATATAGGGTCACATAGGGGGCTGTAGGAGCACAGAGGGAGCTAGGAACTTCGGGGCAAAGAGGGGGAGGGAGGGTGGGCTCAGGAAGCCTTCCGGCTATAGGGACAGCACGCACACAGGCTCGAGGCAGGAGGTAGGGGGCTCGTGAGGCTGTAGTGTGGGGTGGGAGGAGTGGCAGGGTGGGAGAGGCAGGACCAAGAGGTTGGCAGCACCCAGAGTGTACAGAGCCTGGAGGCCATCCTGAGGAGCTCAGGTTCTAGCCCATGGGCACTGGGGAGCCAGAGATGGGCTTTTCACGGGGAAATGACAGGTTTATGTTCTAGCAAGATCATTCTGGATGCAGGTTACAGAATGGCTTGGAGGAGTAGAGCCATTAATAAGATGGCCTTGCCCTCTCACCCAGTCAGGAAGCACCCCGCCCCCCCATAAGGGCAACCCAGAGACAAGACAGCTGTCCACAGAAGCAGTGGACACACAGACCTGCTCCCCCTGCGGCCCAAGCAGATTGTCTGGGCATTCAGCTCCCACTACAGCTGGATCCCTCCACTATGGTCAGGAAGTCTATGGGTACCCTGAGTGAAACCACCTTGGAGGGAGGATGGGTTGGAGGAGTTATTGGAAAGATCTTGAATGCCAGGTTAAGGAAGTGGGCAGAAGGGAGCCCCTGCAAGTGCTTGAGCTGGGGAGTGATGTGTGCACAGTGGTTTTAAGAACATGACTGGTGTGAGCAGGTCGGCTGGTTTGGGGAAGCAACTAGAGGCAAGGAGCTTAGGAGCTTCCTGCAGTCGTTTGTCCCAGGTGGGGGGATAAGGAGGGGTGGGGGAACTACACTAAGTAGGATAACAGTCCTGGGGTCAGAGACAGTGTTGTTTAGTGGAAAGAACACAGGATTCAGTCAGGAGACTTAAGTACACATCCCAGGTGCGTGCTTCTTTGACGTCTTTGAGCCCTGTTTTCTCCCCTGTAAGGAGAAGCGGCTAGCAGTAATAGCAGTAAGAGCTGAGCTCGCAGGCGGAGCGAGGACTTCGTGGAGGTGGCGCATTTGCATGTATGAGCTGTTCCTCAGCCAAGGGAACACTGAACCTTCTCGGCTTTTCCCTAACAGCTCCCAGAACTCCTGCAGGATTTTCCCCTCAAACTCTCCAACCCACTTGGGAGACCCAGTCCCACCCCACCCACTCAGTATCCCAGCTCAAGGAATTCATTTTCAACAATGTTTCCTCTCCTCCCAGAAATCGAAAGACGCTGCCACCAGAAAAACAAACTCCAGAAGTCCTTTATGTGGCCGAGGCTGGAACCAAAGATGACAACAACCTGAAAACCCTGCAAGAGACTCTGCTCTTAGAAAAGCCAAATGGGGCCCCGGGGGAAATTGAGTTAAAAGAGAGTGAGGTCTCATCGGTTCTCCTTCCACACCCACTAGAAGCTGAGAGCTAGCAAGAGCTCAGAGCATCCCACCCCAAAGCAGGTTTTGCAGCCTCTCCCAAGCAGTTTCATTTTTTTTGCTAATAGATAAAAATGGATGAACTGCAATTAAACTAAAATTCGGTCATTTTTCTTTAAAAAACAAACAAACAACCTTTTTATTAAAATACTTTTTGGAAGCAGACAACTGGAATTGCATAGTTTGTTCAAATGGTCCACACACACAAGTGGCTTGAAGTAGAAGTGGGAAGTCTCTATCTGGCCTGCAGGTCAGGAAGCAGAGCCAGGATTCCCAGCTTGCGGTCTTGAGCAGTTCACCGCCTCCCTGTACAATGGGAGTGAAGGCTGGGTGAGAGATGTTGTTTTCAATCCAAGGTCCTGGGACAGCCGAGAGGGGAAGAAGCAGGATTCTGGGTTCAGCATCCCCTTCCCATCCGTTCCACCCGCCAGAGCCCTCCCCTGCACATGCTTATTTGCTGAGGGTCTGTGGCAAACAAAGTTAGAAACTATGGACCTCCCTGCCTCTGAGACCTTTCTCTTGCTAATAGTGGCATCCTAAGATGTGCCAGCATCCCAGGGAGCACCTGATCTCCCGTCCGAGCCAAGGTGGTGTGGTATAAGCTGTGGTGGCAACACAAATAATTTATGCAAAAATTTGCTTTATTAAAAATGCTTTAGGTTCTAGCTCACCAAAGCAGGCTTTGAACACTCAGACCCAGTGTTGAGGGTACTGGGGTCCAGCCAAACCAGACCACAAACTAGTATAATTTATATCCTGCCTTTCCACCTACAGGGGCCCGCTCACAGCTCCCACTGGGTGACATGTGATCCTGCGAGCGGGGCTCCCTGGAGTCCTGGGGAACTGCCAGTGGAGAGGGGGACTTTCTTCTGCAGCTTTGATCATTAAACTTGAAGAGGCAGGAAAACAAGCCCCCCTCCCCAACCCCAGTGAAAAATGCTGGAGGCTCTCTACACAGGACCATCTACAGCCCCCTCCTTTCCACTCTCACTGATGAGAGGCAAAGTGCTGGAAATACCGTTCGTGGGACTTCTTCAAGGCTGGCCCATAAAATTATTTTAACCAGGTTTCCCTTGGATAAACTGTGGGGTTTGCTGGCTGCAGGCCTTGCCCAGGGCTTCTGTGACACCAGCGCCAGGCTCCAAGCTGAAACCTGCAGCTGCCCTTCTCCACCACCAGGTGGCGCTAGCTCCCCAGTACTGTCCCTCCTGCAGGATGTTCTCAGGCCTACACAATGCAGGGCCCTTGGGAGGTATCCACTAAAGGCCACGTCTGGAAGGGCTGAAGCTGGAGCAGGGAGGGGTGGTGGCATCAGGTGTGCCACTGCAATTTCCTCCTGCTTGAGGCTGACCCCAGGTCTCAAAGGCTGCAGTGGTTACTGGAGACCACGGCCTGGAGGGAACAGCAGCATCCCTGCCTGTCCCTCCAGCTTACACAGTGAACTAAGTGTCAGTGACACTGCTTGGCTCTGGAGGAGGGGTCAGCTGCCCATCAGAGGGCAGGGGTGCTGGGTCCATGGGAAAGGCCGGTGGCGAGCAGTCAGCCCTTGTGCTACAACTTGCCCTGCTGCCCAAACCGGAATCCTGAGGAGGGGCCTTCAGAAGATCTTGAAGCCCTTCAGTAGGGTCAGGGTGGGTGCCTTGCGCTTGCTCTGGGCCCGGGATGATTTCACGGTGACCAGCTTGGCCTGGGCCACGGTGGGCATCTCCTTCAGGCTGACGGTGGATAGTGTGTTGAAGGTACAGCTGGCCAGTCCGTGACGGGCGGTGAGCGGGGCCTGATGGGGCAGGGTCCTTTCCTCAGAGATGAAGAGGGGCCGGAGAAGGGGGCTCCGCTCCAGCTCCCGCCGTGCCTCCCGCACTGCCTCGTGGAAGACGTGCCGCACGTGCTCAAAGTCCAGGCAGGCAGAGACCTCGAAAAACAGGCACCCGAACCTGCCTGCCAATGCCGCGCCCTCTGCCTTGGTGACCTGCCTGGTGAGGGTGAGGCAGGCAGTTAGCAGCATGCTTTTCCAAGTCATGCGGGCCAGGGTCACCCAGCTGGGTGACCTGGGCTCATCATGTCTCAGAGTCTCAGTTTTCTCATCATTAAAATGGGAAAATGACACCCTCCTCTCAGGGATGTTATGAGGATTAAGAAAGATAATTTGTGTTGAGTGTTTAGCACAGTAGCTGGCACAGAGTCAGTGCCCAATAAATGGTGGCTGATGTCACCAAAGCCAGAATTTAGGAATGAGGCTGCGGGAGAGGGTGGAGCTGGCCTCCACTGTAGCCCCTGCCACCACCTCCAGCCCCATCTCTCCCCTACCCCAACATGAGTCTCTTGGTCAGGAAATGGGCCACCTGCAGCTTCTGGGAATGGCTCTAGAGATAAGCAGTTGTTTGGATTGAAGGGTGCTAGACTACAGATTCCAGAGAGGCGTGGTGGGCCAAGGTGACTCAGGAAGCCTGGGGTTGGCAGCATTCTCAGGACTCGTGGGGGGTTTTGTCTGCCTGCCCAGAGAAGGGGCAGGAGTGAGCTGGGGTGACAACATTTCATGGGGAGATGGAGAAAAGGAGAGAGGGAGAACATCTCCTGCCAGCTTGGTCCTATACCACTTCCTGGACAATGAGATAGAATATTGGTAACTGAGAATGTCCTGGAAGCTTCCGACCCAAAACCCACGGGAATCAAGGTGGGAGGAAAGAGAAGACTGGCTCTTGGTGGGTCAGATGTCCAGAAGAGGGAAGAGGCATGGGGTCCCTGAGGTCCTCAAAATTCCAATGGCAGAGTTATCCTGACCACCACCCACTGCTGGGCCGCCCTAACTGTCATTCCTGAGGACACACCCAGGAAGTGAGAAGAGACACTAGGGTACTGGTGGGAAAAGGTTTCTAAGCCAAGGTTAATGTGCCAGGATCAGGGGGATGGGAGTGGGGAGTGTACAGAAGGAGAGGGATAAAAAGGGTCAGGGGCAGAGCATCTAACCCACTCCCCACCTAGGGCTGGTGTCCTGCTTGCATGCTCACCACTTCCTGAGGAACCCCTTTTGAAAGAATACTTGGTATTATTTGCTTTTATGATGAACTTGAATCTGCAAACTCATCATTGCAGGGACGTGAATAATGAATTTTCAGGAAGAAAGACTCCCCCCACCCAAGTGTGCATGCATGTGTGTGAATGGGTGACACACCCACATAACATTATCCTTTTTCTCTTATTTTGTTGCAGACTACTGAAAATTTTATCAGTGGTTTGGGAACCACTGATCTAACCCATATTTTACCCCTTAGCTGCAAGATCATCAGGGAGACACCAAGCAATGCTCAGCCAAAATTTAGATTTACTATGCCCATCAAATCCTCACCTGCTAGCCCTGGAACTGGATCAAAAAAGGAAGTGGAGATGAGCTGTCATGACTTGTTCTTAGTGAACTGCTGCTGCTGTTGCTTTTGAGCCCCACATTCCTTGTTATTTGCTTCCAAACCATTTTTAGACAATCCTTTTGGTGAAGATTGGGGTCAAAATCAGTGGTCTGTAGTTTTTTCCCCCATATTGAAAACTGGGCTAGTCACCACCCAAAGTCTAAGGTCTAAGTCTCTGCGGTCTCTGTGATTCCTCAAAGACCAAGTGTGGTGGCTTTAAGATCATGCTTACAGCTTCCCTCATTCCCTGCGATGTCATTTGTCTGGGTCTGAGGGTTTGGATGCCGTTGAAGGGCCCACCTTTATGAGACCACACCTCCCATTTCCCACTGCCCATTTGACCTGTTCTAAGCAAAGGGTCCCTTCCTGACTAACACCAGCCAGTAGCCTCAGGGACCTGGGGAAGCAGCAGTGACCAGTGGCGAGCAGGGAGGGGTGAGTGGAAGGCTGGTGGGAGGTGTCCCACACCTCCCAAGTGGCTTGGCCACATAGGACGCATGTCAGCGTTGGAAGTCCAGTGGGATTACTCATCAAGTGTAGGCATCACAGTTTCAAATGCCTCAGCGGTCAGGCAGGCAGCGTGAAAGTGTGGAGCGCGTGGAGGTAAAGCATGGGGAGTGGTGGGGCCTGCGGCCAGCTGCAGAGAGCGTTCCTCACTCAAAACATTCCAGGGCTAAGTCTTTCAAAACACGGTGCCAGCCAAGCAAAATACGGCCACACAGTCCTGCGGTGATCTGCCCTCTGGTTCAGTTGGTGACCTCTGATTCAGGCTCAAGCCTTTCTGTTTCTAAGAGAACCTGCCCTCAGCACAGCCCATAGTGGGGGTGGGGTGGGGGGTGGAATATCTCAGTGAGGTGAGAGCTGGTTGGACCAGAACAGATACCCGACTCAAGGGAGCCCATCAGAGTTTCTCTCCCTTGAATTGGAATTGGACACTCAATGACTGAGTGAACTGAGGGGAATGGGAATGAAGAGTCAGGCAAGAAAGGGTGAGGCAGAGAGAGACCACAGGGCCCCATGAGGATGGAAGGAGTGGCCTCTCTTCTGCCTTCCAGGTTCCAGCCCTGTGTGGCCCAGCTGCCCTTCCCCTCCTGACCTCGGCTGTCTGGAAGACCACGCCCACCGGACCCTCACAACATAACCCCGTTTACCTAAATTTGAGTGGGTTACTGTACTTAGCAGCCAAATAATCCCTGAAGATGACTCCCTGCTTTTACCAATGAGGAAAGTGAGCTCCGGAGACATGGGGCAAACTCCCCGTGCTTACCTGTACTGAGCCATGTCCAGCTTGTTGCCCAGCAGGAGGGCAGGGTAGCTGCGCTGAGTCTCTTTCGCGTGCAAAGCGAGCAGCTCCAGGTAGCTGCTGCTGCCCTCGAAGCTCTGGCGGCTGTCGACGCTGTACACCACCAGGAAGGCGTGTGCCCAGTTTAGGTAGCGCTCACAGTTCCTGGGGGTGTCCTGGGCACAGGAGAAAAGCCCTGGTCAGGCATAGAGGAGGTCGGGGTAAAGGGCTTCACCTGAGCTGCCCCGTCCCACCTCCCACTCCCTGGGTCTTTGTATATTGTTCCCCAGCAGAGGCCTTTTCAAAGGGGCATTTGAGTGTGGATTTGGCTTGGCATGAAAGGAGACATTGTCTTATGAACCTCCCTCCCACCACCCAGTCAGAACCTTGGAGACCTTGGGCTCTTGGACACAGAGCCAAAGATTGGCGTGGCCCCTGTGGAGACCAGGCTGTCCCTGGGCACTGCTGGTTTTGTCTTCTGAGAATAACTGGCATCTGGCCTTGGCAGGGGAGATGTGGGGAGGGGGTTGTCTTTGGCCCTGGGGCTCTCACCAGGAGTGTCTCTCTGTACACGTGTGTGTGCACCTGTGTCCACGTGTGCACAAGCATAAAGCCCATATCATGGGATCTCAGAGCTGGATGCCAGCAATCAGCAGGTCTCCCTAGCCCCCATCCCATTCCTTCTCATTTGGCAAATGAAGAGACTCCGGCCAGAGAGGTTAGTACCTCATCAGAGAAGTTAGTGCCTCATTCTGAGTCACAAGGCAAAGTGAAGCTTAAAAGAGACACAAATGCCCATGTGAGCGCCGCCCCCCCCACTCTGGGGCCACCACGTCTCAGCTCTGCCTGGGTAACGGGGGTAATGTTACCGGGTCTGCAGTGTCCATGACCCTCAGGAGGATGGGCTGGTGGTCCACAGTCTCCTCGGAGCTGTAGGTGTCCTCTGCAAGACAGACAGACAAGCCAGGTCAGAGGCAGGGCACAGTGCCTGGCACAGAGTAGAGTCTTGCAGGCTGTAGCCAGTGTTATCGTCTTATTCCCATTTTAAGATGAGGAAACAGTCAGAGATGAATGAGGATCTGAGCACGGACAGGCAGTGCAGCATCTCCTTGGTGGGCAGTTCTGCCTGTGTCCTCACTCATCTCTGACTGTTTCCTCATATTAAAATGGGAATAAGACAATAACCCTGGCTACAGCTTTCAGGACTCTACTCTGTGCTAAATGTTTGTTCCTGCGTTAGCTCATTTAACAGGGGTCTGGCCCACCAGAAGTGCCTGGTAAACAGCAGTGGGGTTGTGATGCCCACAGTTTACAGGGCAGGTTCATATTCCTAGGTTCTTTGGTTTTTTGTGTGTGTTTTTATTTTGTTTTGCTTTGCTTTTGAAATAATTTTAGGCTCACGTAGAAGTTGCAAAATAGTACAAAGAGTTCCAGTGTACCCTTCACCCAGCTTCCCCTAAAGATAACATCTTACATAACCATAGCACAATGATCAAAACCAGGAAACTGACGTTGGTACCATTCTAGTAGCTAAACTACTGACCTTATTCGGATTTCACCAGTTTTTCCATGCACTTTTTTTTTTTTT
>JAQZBX010104675.1:0-10925 GCA_029593785.1 Cabassous unicinctus | reverse complement strand
ATTCTCAAATTCCAAGTCATAGGGTACCTGAAACCCAGTGGATCCTCTCTGGATCCCTTCTCTCAGGAGGTACCAGGAATGGAACCAGGGGCCTTGTATATGTGAGGCAGGTGCTCTTCCGCTGAGCTTCACCCACTCCTCAGGTTGGGGAGGCTCTGAGAGGTCATTGGGCTCTCCCTTGCCCCTTTCCCTCAGGTGAGCTGGGCTTCTGACAGTTTGCTGCCTTTCTCCTGGCTTCCTTCTCTCCCCAGCTGATTAGGTGCCTCTCTCCGCCCTCTCACTGACCTAGTTCCTCTCTCCCAGGCCAGCTGGGTGTGACAGCCTGTCTGATCAGATCCCTTCCCCTCTCCCTGGAGCCGCTTGAGTGCCTGCTGGGGTCTTTTTTGAGATTCAAAGGGGACTCAGCTGGCCAAACTCACTGAAAATAAAGCACTCTCCACCCTCTGCCAGACCTCTCTTCCCCCAGGGAATGCCTCTTCCCACTCAGTTGGCTGCAGTGCTCCAGGGTTTTTTCCAGGCTGTTCATGGTGAGGGTGGGGCACACGTGCCATTCCCAGCCACAGGGGCGAGTAACACGGTTTTCCTTTGGCCTCATTGTCTCTCCATCCCTCTCCCTCCTGGATGATGCACAGCTCTCTCCTGGTCTGCAGATCCCCAAGCAGCTCCCTCAGGCAGCTTTCTGTCCTTCCTCTGATGCTTTTGTGACAGAGTTGAGCTCTGCCTGCCTACTCCAATGCCATCTTCCTGGAAGTCCTGTAAAACATTTTATTAGAGAATTTTTTTCCCTAAGAGGACTTAAAATTTGGTATTATTTTCTCTATTTTACTCTTCTCTATAGATTATTAGATACGTAGACAAGGTTTTGCTCGTTCATTTTAAAATGTATGAGAATCCCTGTCAGTGTCATTGGTCCCTGGGAAATAAATACTATTAAAATAACATCAGGACTTTGAGCATCTCAAGCCCAGAATTAGTACATTTAAGTGAAGACAAGGCATGATAGAAAATGTTAATGATCTTTTCAGTGCTTAATTCAACTGTTTTGTGTTAGTTCTTTTGTAAAAATCTAAATTCTATTGATAGTACCTAAGGGACAAGAAAACAAATGAACAAGCTCAAGCTCATAAGCTGGTAGGTATTCTTACACCTAAGTGCATCATATTCCTTTTTCACAATCAAATATTGGTTGGCGCAGACTAATATATTACAAAAAAATCTTAAATTGTGACTTTCCTCTCTA
Source organism: Cabassous unicinctus (assembly GCA_029593785.1). NCBI lineage: Eukaryota > Metazoa > Chordata > Mammalia > Cingulata > Chlamyphoridae > Cabassous > Cabassous unicinctus. The sequence goes on along the minus strand of JAQZBX010104675.1, from coordinate 9,685 downwards.
TCTCCTTGTTGTCCTTTAGTTTCAAAAGGTCTATACTTTGGAATAAATATCTTTATGTTTAGGACTATTTGTTTAGGTTAGAATAGTAAGATATGTAATTCTTTTTATCACATGGTCCCAATTCTAAAATACTTAATTTTGATTGATTTCTCATTTGGGAAAAGTATATCTTTACAGAATTTCTGCACATCTGAGCATACCATTCTCTTACTATCACACATAAAACACGACAAAGATAGATATAGTGAATTTCCAGGAAGTTATTTTGTTTTCCATTAAATATTTTGGACTATCTAATATTTGGAAAGTAATATTACTATTTTAGCATTAGGACAGAAACCATGTATAATAACTATTCTCCATCTCTTCATTAATTCTGCCTAAAATAAAGCAAGAACTTTTGTAACATGATATGCGCAGATCTTTCCCAGCTTATGAAACTTTTCTTCATATAAAGCTTTTTGTTAAGATTATTTTTATTTATTTACTTTTTATCCATTTAAACGCCTCCCCTCCTCCCCCCACCCCGTTTTTGCTGTTTTGTGTCCATTCACTGGGCAGTTCTCTGTGTCTGTTTCCTGCCTTCTCTTCTCATCCTTCTCCTCCTGTCTTTACCGGGATTCTATCCTGGGAACCTCCGATGTGGGAGAGAGGCGTCCTGCTGCCTGCACCACCTCAGTTCCTGGTTTTTCAGCATGTCTCATCTTGGCTCTTTTTTGTGTCACTCTCCTGTTATGTCATCATCTTGCTGTGTGGCTTGATGGGACCTGGCATGCCCCGTGTGCGGGGCCTAGGAGCTCGCCCATGCACAGGGCGTAGTGGCCCGTGCACCTTCTATGTTTTTCTTTATTTTACCGGGAGGTCCCAGGGATCACATCCAGGTCCCTCCATATGGGAGACGGATGCCCAACCATTTGAGCCACATCTGCCCCCACTTCATATAAAGCTTTAATTATTGCTTCTCTTCTAAGAATTCGGCTTTATTCTTTACAAATGCCTGTAATTCTTAGGTTTTGATTTTTGTCACCTTCCTTTAGCACCTGTCATAAGAGGAATGCTTATCATTTTCATCCTCTGCCTTTTGGATGACTCAAGTGTGTTTTTCTCCGTGTCACGTCATACCTTCTCCACTGGATTAATTACGTTCCTTAATGTTTCCAATGTGTCTTTTTTTCCTGCTCCTGCCGTTATAGCTTCCTGAAAGCCCTCTGTATCTCATCTTCTTAAAAATGGTAGCTGTGCTGTCACACAGCTTTCTCAACTTTTTTTTCTAGTTCCTAGTGAAAATTATTTTCAAGGACCAGTATTCCAAAGAGCGTTTTTTTTAAACCATTTCTCCTTTGCTCTTATTTTCTGAATGTGTAGATGTTGTGTGTTTTTCTGTATATTTAGATTGTGATGAGATGAGCCCATTTGCAATCCAGTGTTCCCCAAGATGGAGGGGCTACGGAGAGCCCTTGGCCCCTCCCCGCATCAAATTGGATGCTGAACAAGCTCCCCTGATCTCTCTGCCCGCAATAGTTACATGTTAGGTGGATCTGAGTAGCCCCAGCCCAGTTTAAAGCTGGCGCTTATCTATTGTGACCCTGCTGGGTGAGACAGTTTTCTCATGACCCTCTGGCTACCTAATATTCTGCGTCCATAAATCCATAAAAATGAAGTCTCAATAGTTAGAGACCCTAGGAATCTACAGTTTTTTTTCTTACTGTGCCACAGTGCTTAATTTGCAGGAGCGATACATTCCAGAATGCAATATACCAACCTCATTTTCTCTACCGTCCACCCTCTCCACCCACCCACTAATCAGCAGCACGCAGACTTCCTTTGCATTGATTTTCTGAAACGTTCCAGCTCTGAGCAGATATGTTAAAATGCTGCTGGTGTCTTCATACTTCTCTCATTTTGAAAAAGGCCTTTCCTGTAAGCAGTGAATCAGATCCTGCCTGAAGAGAGAAGTATGAAGACATTGGCCTGTTTCCCACTTGGTTTTTAGGATGAGAGTATTAAAAATCTGATCCCTGGCAAAAGTTTCTGGGCAATAAATACCTATTCAGTGAAGATATAATTAGAGGTACCAAATAAGTCCCATCTACCATACTTGAAGGAAAGTATTTGAGAATATCATCTTGAAATGTAGTTCAGAAGGAAATGAAATAAATTCTTCATGGAATCACAACTTTGAAATTTAAATGTATGTCCAGCCATATTATTTCTTAGATGAGAAAGCAGAGGCCAGAGGCTGGCAGCTTTTATCCAAGATCACATAGACTAAACACAAGTGTTAGAGCTCCAGAGTACTTTTGCTACAATAGTGCCTCCACCAGGTCAGGGACTCCTTGTCAGGCTTCCCTAGCATTGCCTTCTCGGAGGCATGAAGCTGCGGTGAAATCCGTATTTGCTCGTGCCATTCTTCAGTGTTCTGATTCCAAATTTGTAGAGTAGAATTCATGCTTTTTTACTAAATTGAGGCCTACAAAGAGGTTTTGAATTCTAAAGGAGTCAAATCTGAAGTGGTAGTTGAATTAAATTCCTATTGGGTAGACTGTGCTTAAGTGCCAGAAGGCAGAGATCAGTTCCTCAAATAAAGGAGGTCAGTTACAGAAGAATGTAAAAAGTAATGTACCCCATTCTACTCTAAGATTATGTAATCAGTGATGTGCACAAATACATTGTGCTATAGGTAAATGTGAAGAAAATTAGTTGTGCAAAAACAAATGTTTTTTGCTTGTAAAATGTTTTTCTTTTTGTAAAATATTTGCTGTGGAATTCTTTTAAGTATTATCCTTTTAGACATTAAAAAGACTCAGAACTCTTCTAAGGATTTAAAACTTTTATGTAAAAATATATTAATGATAAAATCATGAAACTGTTTTGCCAAGTGGGAAAAAAAATGCTACTGGTGATGGGGCTGAGGGAAATTATTTCAATGCAGTCAGTAATTGGGTACTAGAACATGCAGACATGATTTTAGACTTGAAGTCACCACCTTCCTTATTCTCCCACTCATGCTTCACTCATGCCTCATTTAAAATATTCTTCATATATTCTCAGAAATTATCCTGTGTAATTATTTTATTATGCACTAACTATTAATGGTTTTTCATAAATTTTGCTGTATGTGGGGTATCAAAATGCCTGGCTGGCTGATAGGTGTTGGGTCACGTAGGCTTCTCATTGGTGTGGTGTCTGGGTTTTGCTCCCCAGGACACGATGTGGGGGCAGGTGGAAGGTCTTTCTACCTGGTATCAGGTGGCCTAGCGTCCTGGTTCTGGAGTTAAAGTGACTCTCAGTCCTGGTGTTTGGGGAATTGTGAGATTTTCTTCTTTTCTCTGCCTTCATAGGTATTTTGATGGAAAGTGGAGAGAGGCTGCCCTCCAGGTAGAATTTAACCTCCACGACTCATACGTGCTATAACCTCTACTCTCTAACACTTGCTTTCCTCAACTATCCCTCCCCTCTGTGCTCTCTTCAGCCAGGCTTCCTTTTGCTGCACGTCCTTCCCTCCACCCACTCTTCACTCTTCCAGTGGCCATTTCCTTAGCCGCTTCCCCATGTCCACCTAGTTTATCCTGTTCTGTCAAATGTGAAGCATGGTTTCTTTAACTTTGGAGGTGATTTATATTTTCTCATCTGCAGTTTTCTTGAAAGAATGCAAAGGTTGTAGATTTTGATCAATTTGGGGTCCATTTAATGGCTGTAAAATGAATAAAGCAGCATATTAAGAATTCTTCAAATTGATATCTATTTCTAGCCAACTTTAGCTATTTTAATACAAATATAATTTTTACTACCAGAGAACTATAGATAGCAATTGATTTTAAGCTTCCTATTTCAGAAGCTACAAATAAAAGGATATTAATTTTTATGAAGTCTCTCAATCAGAAAATGCACTCCTCACTTGGTATGGTAAAAAGAGCAGTGGGATGGAGCTCTCGGAACCAGACGGCTAGTTTCAACATTTCCACGCGTGGGGTTTGGGGCAAATCCTTCTCCTGCTTGGACGTGCCTGGCGTCTGTGATAAGACCAAGTTTTCCATCACCTTCCTGTAATAAGAGTCTCCAATCCTGTGAGTTCACTGCTCTAGGACTTCTGTCTTGAGATCCAATGTCTCATAGTGTGGCTGCCGGCACTGACCCAGCATCTGCCATGGGTACTCAGCTCATAGTCGTAAGAATTGGCTGCTGGTACTTTGCTGATGTTGGCCATTATTTCTAAATTAGCATCTGTCGATAAGGACTGCTATAGACAGCACATTCTTAATCATCTTTTGCATGAAGGAAGAAAAATGAACAATCCGATTTTGAAGTAACTACAAAAATATGATTTGAACCTACTGCCCTCTCTGTTTATTCTTGACTGTGTTATCAAAGGATGATTGTAATCAACTAAGTCTACATTAATTCTTCCACAGTGTTGCTAAATATGATCATGCAATTCTCTGTGGTTCCCCTTCTGGGAACTCTTGAACTAAGGTCAAACTGAGGTCAGATTTCTCTCCTAGACAGGTGGTTTGGAGCTGTCTGTAACCCAGAGAAACATGTTCTTAAACTTAACTCATTCCTGTGGGTGTGAACCCTTGTAAGAGGGATCTTTTAATGAGGCTACTTCAGTTAAGGTGTGGTATGGATGGGTTTTAATCTAATTACTGGGATTATGAGCCATTTATAAATGCAATGAAATTCAGGCAGACAGAGAAAAAGCCACAGGAAGCAAGAAGCTGAAGGTCAGCAGAACCCAGAATAGCATAGAGAGGCCAGGAGAGGCCGCCATGTGCATTGCCATGTGATAGAGCCCAAGGACCAAGGATCAGTGGCAGCCAGCCCAGAACGCCAGCCAGTCTTTGGGACGAAAGCATCATCTTGATGACACCTTGATTTGGACTTTCCCTTAGCCTCAAAACTGTGATGTAATAAATTCCCATTGTTTAAGCCAACCCATTGCACAGTATTTGCTTGAGCAGCCAGGAAACTAAAACACAAACTAAGGTAACCTCTACCCACCTTTACTAATCTGTGCTGGGACCTGCCACAACCATTACATTTCACTCTGGGTGGAGCTTTGTTATCCTGTTTGCAAGCCCTGCCCTCTCTTATCTCTCTGCTAGTGTATCTAACCAGGCATCCACTGGAACCCTCTTTTTATTTCTGCTCGGAATCCTTCCGAGCCTTTGCAGCCCTTCACCTACATTTTTAAAGCCCTTATTGTCTCGTCATGAAATGCTTTAGAGCTTCACAACTCAACTGAAGTCCCTTGCTTATATTAGTCTTCAGTCCTTGCTCTGAATCACACTTAGAAACTATAGCAATTTATACACTTACCTGTTCACCTTTAATCGACTACAGCCTTTTGAAGTCCAAGTTTTCTGCTTTGGCTTTTTTGCTGTATCCTCCAAGAACCCTTATCAAGAGTCTTGGCAGTTGAGGACTTGAGTGAGTGCATGTTCACTTAAATACTATATTTACCAGGGTAGATTACAACACTAGAGCCAAATGCTGAAGAATGTAGAGCAGGCAATGGCCTGTGTTGGAATAAGGCTCTGCTGCTAACGAGCTGGATAGAATAATTATTACCCTTACTTCGGGGAGGTACTGATTAAATACATTATTACTTATTTATGTCTCAGCACAGTCCCTGGCAAAAGGTAAAATGCTCAGTAAATGCTGCTGCTGCTGTTATTATTACAATCAGGATACAATGAATTAGGTTTCATATGGCAATATCTGTTTTTACAAATTATCTTATGCCAGTGATTGTGTGGCTTATTTCAATTAGCTCAGGCTCTTCAGTGGTCTAGTGCTGTCAGCTGGTATTGTTGTGTATGTGAATCTTCTGTGCCACCACACCAACAGTATGTCTTTTTAAATAATTTTGACCTATACTGAATGAGGTCCTTTGATCTCTTTTTTTCAGCTTTGAAGAGTTTTCTTCCATAATTTCTTTGATTAATATGTCTTTATTTTGTTCTCTTTTTTTTCGAATTCTAATTATGAATACAGTAGAAATCTTATTAATCTCCATCTAAAACATCTGAAATCCCTGTTTTTCCTCCTTTGTCTCTCTCCACCAAACTCTGAGGATTTATCAAGTATATTTTTACTTCACCAGTTTGAGTTTCTGCATAATCTGTACACTGCCTTCACAAGCTTTATTTCCATTTAATGATTTCAGATTATTTGCCTTAATGACTTTGTATGTTATTTCTTTCTTTTGGTGTATACTACTACATCCTTAAGGAGCGCCTGTTCTAGAATTATACATGTTTTCATAGATTGGGAAATTTTAAACATTAATAAAATATAAATTTGTGTTAACTAAGACACCATTGCAGTGGAGTCTATTTGAGATTGAGGTGATGCTGTGTAACTTGTTTTATCTCACACCCTCATTTTGTACTCAATACATAGTTCTGTTGAACTTAACTTACTGGGTTAAAGAAAAAAAAGTCCAATACTGATCTGATTTTCATGCATGTGGTACAGATAAGTTTGTAGTTTAAGATCCTGCTCTGGATCCCAAGAAGGAGGTCTGTGTAAGGAGAGAAGAGAGAAAATACTGATTCTTAACCCTTGTCGGAGAAAGAAGAGAAGATGGAAGGTGATGGAAATGGACTTCAAAAAACCATTGGCATGAATTTGAAAATTTGCATTTGAGGTGCTTATCCTTATTAAGTCTGAATCTATGTATAGAAAAAATGTACTTCTTTTACTTAGAAGATACAATGATCCTTAAAAACACTGTAAATCCACTCAGCAGATTTCTTCACCATCTTAACGAGGTGGGTCACAGACCTGGCATATGTATATATTGGGTTATTGCTGGGAGAAAAATATTACCTTAAGTTTTTTTGTACAGAAACAATATTCTTTCTCATTTTTTAGAAATGTTTGACAGGAAGAACTGCCATTATGATTATCCTTAAGCTCATAAGCAAACACAGTATTAACTATGAACACTATCCAATTGGTTTAGGGCCACTGCAGGGAAAAACAACAGAGACCTGTGTAGTGTGACCCTGAAGGGCTTGCTGGTCTACCTGCTCAGAGAACAGAGGTCTTACTTTGTCTTTCCTGAAAATGTCTCAACTAGACTTTCAGACAAGCGAATGCTGAATTAGACCCAGAGAAGGGGAGCAGCCATCCATGGGTCAGACCTTCGTTTATTGCCACCACGGGACTTAGGTCATCCCCAGACCTTCTAAGCTCTGTGCTCACCACAGCAGGTACCTGAGGATTGCCGGCTGGTGTTTCTCTTCCAAGGAGGAGCTCACACAGACTCGACTTGATTCTGGGCATCTCAAGGGCAAAAGCAGTGTGGATTTTGGCTACACTGCTCTCAGCAGAACTGAGCTTTTCCAAATTTGTTCCCTGATCTATTATTAAGGAGGAACATGTAGACAAAAGAAAAAAAATGTTTGGGCAAGAGGAGGAAGATGAATTCAAGAACAGAGAGCTCTTTTAATAAGAAATTAATAATGTGTAGCATAACATAAGAATAGCAACTGGAGCTCATGGTAATGATATGTAAATATCTGAAAATGTAAACAGGAAGGAGCAGCATTTCAATTTGATTGAGGTAAGGTAATGCAAAATTAAGAAAGGGGAAAATTCAAAATAAAAATATGAAGGAAAAAGTTTCCTGAAGGAAAATATGAGGCTACATTACAAGAAAGCATTTGCAACTACCTAAGGATATATAGAATAAGGGAAGTAGCAAGAAATTTGCCAACAGTGGATTCATTCTTTCATTCATTAATTTGCAAATGGTGTTTAGGATATTCACGTGCTTTACATTTTGTATTCTAACTATCCGTACATTCATTTACTCAATAAATACTTCTTCAGCATTTCAGTTTCTCGAGAATTGGGAAACATGGGAATTAATATTGTTTAGGTAATGCTAGTGGCATAATAAATAGCCTTAAACCTCAGTTCCCTAACACAGTAACATTTTGGTTCCATTCTTATGATGTCCACGGCCGGGGTTTTTCTTGGCAGCAGGACGTGGGGTGGGTGGTGAGGGGGTGGGTGTTCAGAGCGGCCCGGATCCCTGCGTCATCCAGGGGTCTGGCGAGTAAAGATCCCAGCATTCCCTGGTCGTCACCATCCCCTTGAAAGGCAGGCAGAGTGATGCTGGGGAAGACTCCTCTTCTTGAGCGCCTCTGCTCAGAAGACGCACGTGCCGCCTTCAGTCATGTTCCCTGTTTGAGAATCAGTTGAATGGCACTGGGCAATGTAGCCTCTGATCAGGCAACTCCTTCCTAGTGACACTGCCATATAAGAAAGGGAATGGACATATAGCTGCTCAAAACAGATCCCATGCCCTTCTCTCTTGGAGGGTACACTCTAGTTTGAGGAAATTGAAAATGATAAAATAAGTACAATATTTTATCCAAAAGGGGTAAACACCATGGAGATGAACAAAAAAAAAAAAGAAGCTGGGAAACAGGACAATTTTAGTGGGTGGTCAGGAAATTGGTGCTTGAATGAGGTGAGAGGCATGAGGCCATCTAAGGGGAAAGCATTTAAAGCAGTGGACAGTGAATGCAGAGGCCATGCAGAGGGACGGTGCATGGCAGGTATCAGGAGCAACGAGGCGGCTCGTGGGTTGGTAGCAACAGAAGCAAAACAGGGAAGGGTAGGCTTTGAGGTCAGAGAAACTATAGGGCCTAGATCACACTGAGGCCTCATGTGACGCTGAGAATATTGGCTTTTATTCTGAGAGAGAGAGAAAGGGGAAGTCATTAGAAAGTTTTTAGCTGGGGAGTGGGATAATTTATGTTTCAGAGGGTTACTGGAGTTGCTTATTCTGAAAATAGACTGTGGTGTCCTAAGGGCAGAAGCAGGTAGACCATTAGGAAGCATTTTCAATAATTGAGGTGAGAAACGATGGCGGTTTAGACCAACAGTATAGAGAAGGGGTTGGACTCGGGATGTATTTTGATCAAGTGAGTGATTATGATGGCATAATAGACACTAAGTAAGGTGGGAATGACGAATGAGTTAAGACAGTAAATGAAATGTGGAAGAATTTTTATACCAAGGGACTTTTGGAGTTGTGTATTAAGAAAGAATGCCCTAGAAACACTGGAGTTGGTGGTCAGACAGCGGAATGCTCAGAGCTAAGGTGATGGAGTGTTAAGTTGTTGGTAATGAGAAGGTCTAGATGCAGAAATAGAAATCGGTGGCTAAGGATGGTGCAGCACAAAGTCATCTGAGGAGAGAAGATAAAAGAATGATATTGAAAGGATCATCCAACTTCTTTAAATCCCAAGAATTATGACAAAGGAAGTGTTGGATGGTGTGACAATGAGCTAGACGCTAACATATTGCAAAGAGATACCAGTTAAAATTCCTTTCTTGACAGTCTCAATAGTGTAAGCTCTGAGTTTTTATTCAAATGAAAATATCTTTATTTATACATCATTTTTAAGAGATGCTTTAAATTTAAAAGTAGCTTTTATGGCTATAAAATTCCAGGTTGATAATTATGTTCTCTTAACATTTTGAAAATAGTGCTCCACTACAAAGCTGACTTTCACATTTGCTGTTTAAAAGCCAGATATAGGGCATTTTAGAGCAGCATATACCATGCAGAACTGTGTGGGAGAGAGTGTGGCCTATGATGTGAACTGTAGTTCATGCTTAGTGGCAAAGCCCCAGGATGTGTATATCCGTTGCAGGAGAT
>JAQZBX010104674.1:0-10926 GCA_029593785.1 Cabassous unicinctus | reverse complement strand
CAAGAAGCCTGAACCCTGGGCAAACGTCGGCAGCTGTCTTGCTCCAACACGTGACAATGGACTTTGGTGAGGGAAGAAACTTGTGCTTTATGGCCTGGTAACTGTGAACTTCTACCCCAAATAAATACCCTTTATAAAGACCAACCCATTTTTGGTATTTCACATTAGCACCCCTTTGGCTGACTAATACATATGCTAACTCTGATTTTTCCCCTACCTGGAGCTTTCTTCCCCTCCTCTTCCTGGTGCACTCTTCTTCCTTGCAGACCCAGCTCAAAACCCACCACTTCTGGGTATTTTTCCCTGATGCTCCCAAGCAGAAAAAATTGCTGCAGAGTATGTGTTTTCCTCATATGTGTCGAGAGTTTAGCACCTAAATTATTATAATTGTTTGTTTTCAAATGTGTCTCTCTGTTCTGCAAGAATTATGCCTTAGGAACAATCTCTATAAATGATAAACTAGACACCGAACAAATGTACATTAAAATGAATAGAGTATAAATGAATTCAAAATAATAACTTATATTTAATTCAATTCCAGAGTGATTGAGCAGCAGTTGAAGGGTTTTGAAATCTTCCCATTACTGCAAATAAAACTAAACTTGCATGAAGTAACCCCAACTTTACCAAGCTTTGCAGCTCTGTTGGATATATTTTAATTGCTTTGTTCAACCAAAATTTCAGTTAGTCAATACTAGCTGATTTCTATCATTAATTTTTATGTACTTAAATCCCCTTTAGCCTCTTGTTTACTTAATCTATGCCTCATTTCCCCATATTTAAAGAAACTGCCCTAATAATATCAACACTTGTTACTCATCAACCATCACGGTGAAACATATTATAAAACTCAAAAGCAGAACAAAACAACTGCCTTAGATCATCCAGGGGAATAAAGGATGTCCCTTGACAAGTGAGAAACTCCCAGAATTTGCAAGCCACAGGGTTTGTTACTCTGAAATAGTACATTAAATAATAAAAGTTACTGATTATCTGGAAGATCAGGGAAGGACATAAGGGCCAGAGGTACAATGAATGTAGATAAGGTTAGAAAGATAGGCAGAGGTTAGGGGCAGAATGAAAAAGAAAAAAATCTACAGTCAAAGGTTAGCAAACGACTGAAACTTGGCTATTACTGGGTTATCTAATGGGTTATTTGATGGCTATTCCATTAAATTAACTTGATTATACTGTCGCCTTGTTTGGACCAACACTGTCCTAGCTGTTAATGTGGAGGTATTTTGCAGATGGAATTAGCAGTTGACTTTTCATAAAGGTGATTGTCCTCAGCAAATTGGCTAGAGGCCTTTTTTTTTTCCGGCATGACATGACATTTATTTACTAATTAGTTTTCAAAACCAGCATTAAACTTTTTTGCGTGTGGATTATAGTTTACATTGTAGTTTAATCTCAGGGATGAACAATGGACTAGAGTAAATTTACTGCTGTTCTGCTATAGACTTACTGTTATTCTAACAATGGAAGAACTTTTATCATTGATGTGGAAGTAGTGGCCACTGGAGGTCCTGAGTGGAGGGAGAGGGAAAAATAGATGTAATATGGGAGCATTTTCAGGACATTGGAAATGTCCTGAGTGACGTTGCAATGACTGTTAGAGGTCTTCAAAGAAAGAACTGGGGTTTGAAGAATCAGAAGAAATTCTGACTCTAGACTCCACTCTCCGTTATGCCTCAACCTTCCCTTCAGACTCTGACTAAACACTTCACCTCCACGTCTCTTGGAATTTCTGGCCTCTGACCTGTCATACAGAATTGGGACTTGCCAGGCCCCACGATCTCCAGAGCCACTTCCTTATAAAGAATCACATGCATTATCACCCACACATATATCCTATTGGTTCTGGTTCTCTGAAGAACCTTTGACTAATACAGATTTTGGTACTAGCACTGAGTAATTGGCAACATTTGATCAGTCTATAGATTAGAGAGTATTATAGGAAACTTAATTTCCTGATTTTGATATTGGAGCAATGTTATGAAAGAAATTGTCCATTATTTTAGGAAATACACACTGAAGATTTAGATGCAGGACTGTATTCCTTATAACTTTTATCTGCAGCTTTTCTCTTCTTTATTATCTTCCTCCTCCTCTATCTTTTCCTCTTCTTCTTCCTCCATCTTCATTTTCTTCTTTTTTTAAATTTTATTTTAAATTTTATTTTTTATTTTTAAAGAAGCTTTATATTACATATATATTATATAATATATTACATATATATGTAATATAAAATATGTAATGTATATGTTACATTATTTGAGAGTCAATTTCAAAAATATTTATTGAACCATATCATTCACACATGAACATTTGTGGAGAATAAGTATATGGTAAATATTATGAACGTACAAAACAAACATGCATATCACCATACAAGGCTCCCATACATCTCCCCACCACCAAAACCTTGCATTGTTTTGAAACATTTGTTTAAAACTATGAAAGAGCATCATTAAAATATTACTACTATTTTAATATAATTTTATTACATAAATTGTGAACTTACAAAACAATCATGCACATGTGAGGAATTCCCATACAATACCCCTTCACCAACACACCACAAAAATATACATATATATATATTGAGAATTCTTCTGTTTAGTAATAATGGATAAACTAAACAAGGTATAATTCCTTATGCAACTATGTAAATTTATAAAATTTTTAAAAATGATCTCAGCTTGTACAGTGTATTTACATACTGCCGTCTCCAAAAGGGAAGGGTAAAGATTGTTTTTATATACTCACAACATGAAAATAGTTATATAATGCACATTTGTGCATGTATCCATCCCCCAAAACGCACAGATACACACATATCTGCCAAAGGAAAAAACAATTAAAAAGCCCATAAATCCCTGAAAAAATATGTATTACTCTTAACTATAGCCCATGCCTTACATCTGGTATATTTTCCCCCAGCTCACCCAATTATTAACACCCCATATTAGTGTTATATATTTGTTATTGTTCATGATAGAATGTTCTCATATTTGTTCTGTTAACCACAGTCCATCTTCTACCACAGGATTCCTTGGGTTATACAGTCCCATGCTTTGTACAATCCATTGAAAGTGTGCACTAAGTGGCTCTCATTTTCATTACAGAGTTGTGCTGTCCTCACCCTCAGTCAATTTTAGAATGTTTTCTTTATAGAATGAGTTTTCAATAAGGAAATATTGTGGTTGGAAAGAAAGATAGCTGGAGAGGGACTTCACAATTTTACTTTAGTCAATCTTCACCAGGATTCTAGACACTGGAGTTACTCACAGATTTTTTGGTCTGAAGGAATATTTTTTCCAAGTTCAAAGCTAATGTTTCCTGTAATAATAGTTTCTATTTACTAAATTCTAAATACAGTTTAAGCACTATTATATACAATACTCTATATTGTTACAATTCTTACAACATGAAAGATAGGTATTATCCGCAAGTCACACCTTATTTTTACTGAACAAGAGACTGAAGTTTAGATAATTGTTTTAAGTAAGTTGATCAAGTAACCCAGGAAGTAAGTGGGAGGGCCAGGATTTGAATCTGGCCTGTGATCTGCCAAAGCCTACCCTCCATACTTACCAATACTCCAAACTTTTATATCTATAGCCCAAGGCACTAACCAAACCAAGTAATACAGTCTTCACGGAACAAGTGGTTTTTCTTTTGAATGTCGGGTGTGTGAAAATTCTTGTATCTTAGTATGATAATCAAGGTCTAAACAATTCAAGCATGTGGAATAACCAAAGGAGAAGGGATGATGAGAACTAGAAGGAGAGAATTTAATAAAATTATGTGGTTAAAATGTTATTTTTTTCATTTGGCACACAGAGAAAATGGCCACTCAATTATATTACAGTGAGCATATCCCATAGACAAACAATGTTAAAGGTCTCTGCTACAGTTGGGCACACACAACCATTGCTTTTTTGAAATCAGCTCCTGCGGGAGGCAAATTCCAACACTGTGGATACTGCACCCCTGGGACCTACTTGCCCTTTCTCATCCATGGCATGGCTAATTGATCAACAGAGATTGTGAGTTCCTCTAGCTATGCCAGAACTAAAAAGTGATTCCACATTTCCCTAAGTTGCCTCTCTGAGAAAGGAATCAGAAGTAACTTCCTTGCATGGAGTGAGAGTATATTGACAGCATAGCACTGGTCTCCCCTTTTCTCTTAGATACTAATTGGATGCCATTCAAAATCCATTGCCACTTATCCTTACCCTGCTAAACCTCCTAAATGGAGTTTTAACTATAACTAATGGTGCTTGTAAGAATTATAATTTGGGCTTATCTACTGAAAAAAGAGAGATGGGAGAGAAGAGAGAAGAGGCTGTGTAGTATTGCCTGTAAGGAGAAAAATTAAGGGATGATTTAATAAGGAAGACATAACAAGAACTTAGAAAGATTTCAGTGAATACTATGAAAATCTGTTGCTGTAGGCTTAAAACATTCTTGGATTTTATAATGTTTTATTTTTTTTTAATGTCCTTAGTTTTACTGGTATAACCTGCACTTAAAATCCATAGGAACTCCCCCTCCCCCAAAAGCTGGGTGCTTGCTTAGGAGATAGTTCAGATGTGTGTGGGTTCTTTTAACTGAAGAAAGGAAGAGTCAGATACACCCATCTCAGAACAAGCAGCAGAAGAGAAGATTCCTATCCTCAGGGAGGTGGTGGTCAGTGTGGGTGCTTCTGGAGTGGGTGGAAGGATGACATGCATGTGCACACATGGATGGGGGGCAACCTCTCAGAGACCCAGTGTGATACCAGGATATAGAGGAGGAAGAGACCCCATGTTCAGCACTAATCACATTCACCTTCATTGCAATCCCCTTCTTTTGTGTGTGCAAGAGGTGGCTAAACTTTCTTCCTCAAGTTTATTCATGCATTCCAATGCCCAGATGAGCCTCATCATTAACCACAATGTGAGTCAGAAAAGTATAAAGGAGAGAGGAGTTGGATTTGGGCACATGGAGTCTTCACCCACGTCAAACTCTTTTTAGGATATTTTGAAGTATCTTGTGTTTCTTTCTAGTTCTTTCTGGGACAGATGCACGAGCTGGGCCATGACTGCCTGTATTACAACCCAACCATACTTAGTGCTTTTCCTTTCCTGTGCTTTAAATCAAGGACAGGGTCCATTTGAAGGGCAGTTCTATTTGACAAGGAGATGAAGAAAGAGAAATATCCAGAAAATGATGAAAACAATGGGAAAAACTTTAAAAGAAAAGCTTCAGGGTAGATTTGATTGTACTCAGCTTACAAGTATTTCTGTTAAGTCAGTATGGGATCATTGGTTTCCTTGCCATCTGTCTACTGGAAGAGATAAACTTAAGCTAAAGCAGGTCATTTGGAACAGACATAGGTAATTACTTTTTTTTTTTTTTTTTTTTTAAGATTTATTTATCCCCCCCTTGCTGCTTGTGTTTTACTGTGTCCATTCGCTGTGTGTTTCTTTGGTGTCTGCTTATCTCCCCCTTGCTGTGAGGTCCTGCTGCATCAGCCCACCGCACCGCGCAGCCTGCCTGCTCTCACAAGGAGGCCCCGGGAAGCGAACCCGGGGCCTCCCGCATGGTAAACGGGGGCTCTATCCATTGAGCCACACCCGCTTCCCTAGGTAATTACTTCTTAACCATTAAGGTGAAATGACCCTGAAACAAGCCTTAAAGGCAACAATTGGTGGCAAAAGATGTGGTGCCTCTAGGTTGACTAGTTTTCTCTGCCCAGGAATGTTCCTTCCCCTCCTTTAGGACAAACAGTCACAAACATGCTTCAACGAATAGCCTCTAATATTCATAATTTTGTACATTTGTCAGAGAATCTGTAGACTAAATTTTTAGGAGTGAAATAGGTGATACACAGGGTTTGCCATTAATAATTTTGATAAATATCATAAACTGCTCTCAATAAATCTGTTCTAATTTACATTTTTCATCTCTACAAAACTGAAAGGGAGAATGGTGCTGAAGAGTAGATTAAATCTGCATTTCTCTTATCATGAGTGAGATTGGGATCTTTTCTTAGTTTCAGAATTATTTATAATTTCCTCTTTTGGCAGCTCTCTCTTCACACCCTTGTTATGTATTAATTTGTTATCATATTGATTTGTAGATGCTTTTATATAAGGATATTTAGCTATTTATGTTGTGAATGACAAATATTTGTTAATTTTCAGTTTTTCTTTTGACTTTATTTAGAAGTTTTATGAAATATAGAAGTTGATTCATGAATTTTTTAAATATATTTTTTGGTTTTGTGTTCATGTTACAAAGGCCTTCTTCCTTGCAGCTGCAATAAAGAATTCTGTTGTGGTTTCTTCTAATTCAGTTGTGGTTTCTTTTTTGCATTTTAAATGCTTGCTCCATTTTGAAATTATCCTGGTGTAAGGGTTGAGGTATGTGTTCACCTTTATCTTTTTTTCAGATATCTAATTAGTTGATTCAACAATATCTATGAATAATCTGTCTTTTCCCCATTGATGTATGTTGCAATTTTTTCAAATACTAAGTTTCCACATGTATTTGGGTATATTTATGAACTTTTTTTCTGTTCCATAGAGCTATCTATTCAAGCATCCGTAACACACTGTTTAAATTGAGTTTTTAGATACGTTTGTTCCTAATTATATGATTTTATGCTGTGTATAGTTTTTGTAGATTTTAGAAAAACTTTCATTCTGTTGACTATTGTCTTTCTTTTCTGTGTATCTAATATATCTCATGATGGAAGAAATAAATGTTCCAGTGCTTAGCTGTATAATAATACATTTATTGAATAATATAATAATAACATTCAGAATACTTCGTGATATTTTCTTTCTTCAGAAAGTATCTATACATTTCCAATTACAAGCAATGCTTAAATTAATATATTTTCTTCTCCCTTCATGTTTGTGTACTGGTTATTTTTTTGTTACAACCCAACCATACTTAGTGTTGTTCATGATGTCAATTTTATTAATATTGTTGTTTGATAAGCTCTGGGACTCCTTTTCATTGCCCAGTGTGTCACGTTTATCATGGAAATAATTTTGAAAGTGAAACAGGGGTCCCCACGACATATATTTGCCCAGGGCCAGTATGCACCAGGGGCAACCCTGTTGAGGATTTTATGGGCTCTACTTTAAGGTCTTCATATATTGAATATTGTCTCCATGTCTGAATCCAGACTAAATTGTTTGCTTTCACAAGATGCTTAATCCCTTTGTCTAGCTGTCCAAAAATTTCTTTGTCTTTGACATTCACTAACTTTACCAGAGAGTATCTCAGTGTTGACTGCTCTGAATCAGTTTTCCCAGGATGATATGTTCTTCAAACGTACAAACTGAAATTATCTTTAATTTCAGGAATGTTTTCTGACAATGTGTTTCATGTTCCGCTATTTTTATTTTCTTCCTTGTGTACTCCAATCTTACATTGCCTTCCTTTCATAGCTAATATTTTCTTTCTAATTCCTTTAAACTCTTCCTGTATTTCTGTTTCAATTTGCTCACTTCTTTTCTTTACCTCTTCTATGTATCTTACTGTGTGCAGCCCAATCAATTTCTTCATCATTTCTGAGATGGTTTATTATTTTACTTTTTCTTGAGCTTCCTGATCTTTGCTGGTTCACAGTTCATGTCCTGTTTCCTTACCTTATGGTCCTTAAAGTTTCGAACCTCTTCATTATGTTCATTCTTCCTAGAGTTGATTATTTGGTTACATTTTTAAAAATTGTTATTCATTGTGATGATTGTCTTAATTTTCCTCTTCTCCTTGGCACTTTTTTCTGGTTTGTTTCCTTTACCTGTTACTTATATTTCCTCTTCCTTTGATTATGTTTTTCTTATGTTATTTTTGTACAGACTCTGTGCTAGTTCTTTTTCATTGCTCTTCACTGAAGCATAAGTGTGTTTCACAAATTATTTGCCTGAAGTTTGTGAGAGTGACAGCGAGGGCTTTATTGCAGGATCAGCTGGAGTTTTTCTTATGATCTTAGGTTTTTTGTATGTTGGTTTAGCTCTTATTTCTCTTCAAAAAAAGGGGATAGAAGTTGTGGGGCTCATCAAACGTAATGATCATCTTCTCCTCCTCTGATACTGTGATACCATCTTTATCAAAATATGTCTTGACTTCATATTTGGAATGAGTTCATATTTCGCTGACTCTTGAGCTTTCTAAATCCAAACTTGTCACTGCCTGTCACGTGGTCACCTACACTAAGAATAAGGAATTTAGATTATAGATTTTAAGGGGTACTCCACAATTTTGAAAAGTGTCTTTTGTTGACCTTTCTGAGATTTATAGCTATAGAATAATCTTTCCAAGCATCCACTGTTAAATTACATGTAATTTCATGTTTTTCTGTGGTTATTAACAATATCCATGCCCCCAAACCCCTCAGATGTTATATATTTCCTATGCAAATATGCAAATGTATACAATATGCGCAGAAATCTACCTACTTGTATTTATCTATTAATGGTTTAGTTTACTGGGCTGATGCAAAATAGCATTTAGAGCAGACACTGACACGTGAAGGGGAGGTAGTTTGAGAGTGTGCGGATGATATCAATGCATACCAGGCATTGTTCATGTCTTGGGAGCTGGAGTTTACTACCAATTTCGTCATGCACTTCTACTCAATATGATAAGGTTGTTGTTATAATTTTTCACCAATCTGCTAACTAATTATTTCACTAAGGAAACAGCTGTTGAGTGTCTACTCAGTAAAATATATTATGAAGATTATACTGAGAAAAAAAGGTAAGACAGGGGTTCTCCAAGTGTTGTGCCTAACCAGCAGCATCAACATCTCCTGGAACTTGTTAGAAATGCAATTTTTTGGATCCCAGTTCAAACTTACTGAATCAGAGACTCTGGGGGTGATGCCTAGCAATCTATGTTTTAACAAACACTTTGATGTTTCTCATGCACAAGTTTGAGATGCACTGATGTACTGATGTAATACATGTTTCCTACCCAGGTTTTTTATGAATAAAATGTGGGACACTGTAGGGGTTGAATGAACTCTCTATGTGAAGATTTTAATATACAAAGTACTATACATATTTAGTCATTTTGTCTACCATAAAAAGGGTGGCAAATTGAAATGGGAATCCCTGAGCGTTCAACTTTACCTTTTACATTGTTTCAGTAGGGAGTCATGAATTAATCTTTAATATCAAAACAAACATAACTCCTAAGAGTCGCCAGTCATGGAAATTGCTATTACTAATTTAGAACAGTGTTTTCTTTTATGAGTTTGGGTTGAAGAAATACAACTCTGTCTTCCCCAGAATATTTTTCTCCAGGCATAATAAGAGTAAAATAATATCAATGCCATTTTAAGGAAAGGGAAAAGTCACAAGAAGATGGCATAGTGGGGACAAGAGAGGAAAGGGCAGGTCTCCTCATTTTTCACCATAGTATTGGGAGCAATAGGAGGAATATGTCAGCCTGAGACTGAGTCATTACCTTTTCTCTATCTGGCTGCCTCTTTGAGTCATGTCCACCTGTCAGCAACATAGATTTTTCCAACCTTGAGGCCTGGAATGGGTCGTCCTATTCAGTGTATCTAAGGTAAATTTCTGCCTTTAATGTAAGCAATTATACTGCTTTTCACATCATTGAAGACTTGATGATTTGATTGATGTACAATAGACAATTACATAAGAGTGCATGGAACACAAAACAGGTAATGTAGGCGGTATAGTAGATGATCATGTGAAGGACAAAGCACTGAGGAGCCCAGGCAATTAGGGAAAGGAGCCTAAATAAGGGGGAGGGCTCTGAGAGAAAATTGGGGAGAGTTAACTGTACTGTGTGGCAATTCCTGCAATAGTGTGTCAACATTCTCTTCTATCCATGTCATTTTCTATGTCTAAATGAGGTACTCCTAAATTGGCCAACTTGTTGGGCAAAGAGATGGGAAATGAATGAACAGGTATTTTCTACTAAATTCAGTCAGAGGCAGCATTTCCACACACCACAGATAGAGCACAATGGCCAAAAGATTTTTTTTTCTTTTCCTCACAGGTCACTCATAAAGTGATGGGAAGAGAAAATTCCACATCTGGAGGAAGCTTCATTTTGGTGGGTTTTTCTGAGCACTCATGGTTAGAGAGGATTTTATTTGTGTTCATCTTAATATTCTACCTTCTGCCACTCATGGGCAATGGGACCATTATCCTGGCCTTCTGCCTGGACCCCCATCTCTACACGCTCATGTATTTCTTCCTCACTCATCTCTCTTTTATTGACCTCATTCATGTGACCTGCATCAGCCCTCAGATGTTGGTCAATCTTGGGGGGCCAGACAAATCCATAAGTTTTGTTGGATGTGTGGTCCAGATTCTCATCACCCTGGGTCTGGGGGGCACAGAGTGTGTCCTTCTGGCTATGATGGCATATGATTGGTATGTTTCTATCTGCCAGCCTTTGCATTATCTCACCCTCATGCCACCACAGCTATGCTGGACACTGGCCAGTGTATCCTGGTTAATTGGTTTCAGCAACTCATTGGTCCAAACACTTATCACAATGACCCTTCCTCGATGTGGCCACCACCGGATAAACCATTTCCCCCAATGATGCAACTGGTCTGTGTGGATACCACAAGTTACAAGAAGGAGATTATGATTCTATGTGGCATCTTCCTTGTCTTTACTCCCTCACTGATCTTGGTCTCTTATGGGCGTATTGCCTGTAGTGTGTTGAGGATAAAGATACTTGGGGGGAAGACAGAAGGCCCTTGGGATCTTTGGCTCCCATCTCACGGTGGTGTCTATTTTCTATAGTACTCTCATCTATGTGTAGGTGACTCCCAAGTCAAAGCACAAACTTGTGACCAAGTTTGTGGCACTGCTATTGTGGAGAAGAATCCTTGAGACATAGAATTCTGGCTTGAGAACACAGAGTGTCTGAAAC
>JAQZBX010104673.1:0-10927 GCA_029593785.1 Cabassous unicinctus | reverse complement strand
TGAAACACTTCAGCCAATTGCAAAACAGAGGGAGGGGGACATGGAAGGGGAAATGTGGCGATTCCAGACTAGCTCCCCCCAAGGGGCCAAAAAATATAGGGATTCTCATATGCCCCACTCCCCACACCTCCCACACCCTCCCACATAAACAACATTCTTCATTAGTGTGGGACATTCATTGTAATTGATTAACACATCCTGAGCATTGCCACTGAGCATGGACCATAGTTGACAGTTTAGTCTACACTCTCCCCCACACAGTTCTGTATTTTATGAGATGATATAAAATGGCCTATATCTGTCATTGCAGTGTCATTCAGGATGATTCCCAAGTCCTGAAAAAGCCCCCATATTACAACTGTTTTCTCCCTCTCCCTGCCACTAAGCGTTGATTATAGTTTACATTGTAGTTTACACTCTCTCCCGCACAATTTTGTAGGTTATGGCAAAATATGTAATGGCCTGTATCTGTCATTGCATTGTCATTCAGGACAATTCTCAAGTCCTGAAAATACCCCCAAATTACAGCTATTTTTCCCTCTCCCCCCACCACAGAACCTCCAGTAGACACTGCCTCCACATCAATGATATAATTTCTTCCATTGCTAGAATCACAATACGTCTATAGTAGAATGCCAGTAAGTCAACTTTAGTCCATAGTTCATTCTCCAATCCTGAGGATTCTGGGATGGTGATGCCTACTCCACCTCTAATTGAGTGGGGGCTTTGATCCCTTGGGGCAGATGGATGGGACTCTCTTGCTTGCAGTTGTAGACTCTCTTGGTTCCTTGGGATGATCGCTGTCCATCATCATCTTCTTGTTTGTTGTCCTGGGTGAGTCCAATGAACTGGAGAGTAGGTGTTGCAAATCTGTTGAGATTCAGGGCTCAACTGGTACATGGACAGCCCAAAGATTTAAGTCTCTAGGACATATACCTATCAACTCTAGTACTAACTAGTCAAATAGAAAAGGCAGAAGAGTCATGTGTAGGGAAACCACAACTGAGCCCAACTCTGTCACACTGGGGAACATAAATTCCAAAGTAGGGCCCACTGGCAGGGCACCAAACTTCTGAGCTGTCTTTATATATATGTCTTTAATATATGTCTTATGTGGTCTTTATTCTCCTTTAATATAAACATTTAGAGCTACAAATTTCCATATCAACCCTGGCTTTGCTGCATCCCATAAAGTTTGGAGTGTTGTATTTTGATTTTCATTCACCTCAAGATATTTCCTAATTTCCTTGTGATTTCCTCTTTAACCCATTGGTTGTTTAAGAGTACATTGTTTAATTTCCTCATATTTGTGAATTTTCCATTTCTTCCTCTGTTACTGATTTCTATCTTCATTCTTTTCAGAGAATTTGCATTATATGATTTCAATATTTTTGAGTTTACTGACACTCGTTTTGTGATCTAACATATGGCATATCCTGGAGAATGATCCAGATACACTCAGTGTGTATCTGACATCGATGGCTTTGATTCTGAAATTAAGGGCTTTCTCTTTAAGGATATTCTTGCTAGTGACTAATGAGTGTTTTTGCACATGTCTTAAGGGGTTTCATTTTTATTTTAAAGCATATAGATTTCCTCCCTGCACAGAATTTTGTTGTTGAGGTAGGAATATCTTAAGTGGTAGTCTTCTGAGTAGCAGTGTGAGTTGGCATTCAACTGCTTTTAACTATTTGGGCTAACCTTTATATTAAACTTTAAAAACCAGAGTCTAAAGGAACACACTCAAAAAGGTAATTCTTTGATATTTCTAACTTTTTAGGAAACATATCAGGAGTATGTTGGTATTTGTTAGTTTGTTATGGGAGTAGTTTCACCTCATAAATAGAATTATTTATCATTGATCTCTTGTTGAAATCATTGATCTCTTGTTGAAAATCATATTTGTGTGCCTTAAAATTTTTCCTTTATGCTCAAATGCATGTTTCTTACATAACATACACTATGAATGAAGTTTTCACTCCAGATGAGTCTTCCTTAACAAGGAATCTGTCTGCTTGAGTCTACTCCTAGTTTGGTCCTAGGATGTGAGAACCATGTCATTAACATGTAAAATTAGATTTTTCTGCCTTGAGAATGAATATCCTACATAAATTTGAAATGCAGTGTTTAAGTTATCCAAGGAAGTCACTTGAGCTTTATATATATTGTTAGTTTTTTTAAAATATATTTTTAAATTTATTTTTAAAATATACTTAGATTACGTAAAATGCTACATTAAAAAAATTTAGGGATTCCCATATGCCCCAGTCCCCACACCTCCCACTTTTCCCCACATTAACAACTTCTTTCATTAGTGTGGTACATTCATTGCAATTGAAGAACACATTTTGGAGCATTGCCACTAAACATGGATTATACTTTACATTGTAGTTTACACTCTCTCCCACTCAATTCTGTAGGTTATGGCAGGATATATAATGGCCTGTATCTGTCATTGCAATGTCATTCAGGACAATTCCAAGTTCTCAAAATGCTCCCATATTATACCTCTTTTTCCCCTCTCCCTGCCTTCAGCCACTGTCTTCACATCCATGATATAATTTCTTCCATTGCTAGAATCCCAAAGTCTATAGTAGAATACCAGTATATTGTTAGTTTTAAAGTCACTTATGTTTATTTAAACTTCTAGATTGCATTGTTTACTATTGCTCTATGTGAAAATACATATCTTACAGTAAACCAGTTTTAACTTAAAAAAAAAAAAAGAAAATAAATAAAAGTCCAGGACCACCTGTGATGGTTTCACAGGTGAATTCTACCAAACATTTTGAGAAGAAATAATACCAATCCTTTATAAACTCTTCCAAAAAATTGAGTAGGGAAAATTACTCCACACATTTTATGAAGACAATACCACCCTAATACCAAAGCCAAATAGAGATCCTACAAGAAAAGAAAATTACAGACCCACCTAATGAACACAGATGCAAAAACTTTCAACAAAATACTTGTAAATTCAATCCAACAGCATATTAAAAGAATTATATACCATGATCAAGTGTATTTTATTCTTGTTATGCAATTGTGGTTCAGCACAAGAAAATCAGTGTAATACACTACATTAACAAATCAAAGGGAAAAACCACATGATCATCTCAATTGATACAGAAAAAGCATTTGAAAAACTCCAGCATCTTTTCTTGATAAAAACACTTTGCAAGATAGGAATAGAAGGAAAGGTCTACAACATGATAAAAGGCATATATGAAAAACCCACAGTCAACATCGTACTGAGTGGGGAAAGGTTGAAAGCTTTCCCTCTAATATTGGGAACAAGACATAAGGATGCCCACTGTTACCACTATTATTCAACATTGTACTAGAAGCTCTAGCTAGAGCAATTAGGCAAGAAAAAGAATTAAAAGGCATCTAGATTAGAAAAGGGGAAGTGAAACTCTTACTATTTGCAGATGACGTGATCCTATATGTAGAAAATTCTGAATGGTGTATGAGAAAGCTATTAGAGCTAATGAGTTCAGCACATTGGCAGGTTACAAGAGCAACATGAAAAATCAGTAGTCTTTCTATACACTAGAAATGATCAGTCTGGGGAAAAAATCAAGACAAAAATTCCATTTACAATAGCAACAAAAAGCCTCAAATATCTAGGAATTAAACAAGAATATAAAGTATTTGTATTCAGAAAATTATAAGACACTGCTACAAGAAATTTAAAAAATTTAAATGGATGGACAGTCTGTTTTCATGAATTGGAAAACTAAATATTGTGAAGATGTAATTTCTACCCAAACTGATTTATAGATTCAATGTAATCCCCATAAATATTCCAACAGTGTAATTTACAGAAATAGAAAAGTCAATTCCAAATTTATTTGGGATGGAAAGGGAACTTGAATAGCCAAAATTGTCTTTAAAAAGAAGAATGAAGTCAGAAGACTCATGCTTCTTGACCCTGAAGCATATTATAAAGCTACAGTGGTCAAAACAGCATGGTGGGAAGCAGATGTGGCTCAAGCGGTTGGGCTCCCATCTACCATATGGGAGGTCCCAGGTTCGTTTCCTGGAGCCTCCTGATAAAAGCAAGCTGGCCTGTGTGGTGAGCTGACCCGCGTGGCATGCTGGCCCACGCGGAGAGCTGGCCTGCACGGAGAGCTGGCCTATGCAGAGAGCTGATGCAACAAAAAGAGTCAAAGAGGAGAAACAATGAGAGACACAATAAACCAGGGAACGGAGGTGGCTTAAGCGATTGAGTGCCTCTCTCCCACATCAGAGGTCCCAGGATCAGTTCCTGGTGCTTCTTGAAAAAGACGGGAAGAGAAGACAAGCAGACACAGAGAGCACACAGTGAATGGACACAGAGAGCAGTCAGCGAGTGCAAAAACAAGAGAGGGGGGTAAATAAATCTTTAAAAAAAAACAACAGCATGGTACTGGCATAAGGATAGATATATTTATCAATGGAATCAAATTGAGAGTTTAGAAGTAGATCAGCACCTCTATGGTTAACTGATTTTTAACTCAGTTTTTTAAACTTTATTTTTAGAGAAATTTTAGATTTACATTTACAGAAAAATTGCATCAAAGTGTACAGAGAGGGTGGATGTAGGTCAAGTGGTTGAGCGCCTGCTCCCCATTATGAGGTGATGGGTTCACTTCCCTGTACCTCCTAAAAAGAAAAAGTATACAGAATTCCCATATAAGTCCCCCCCCACACACACACACACATTAGTTTCCCTGTTATTGTCATCTTAAATTAGTGTGGTACATTTGTTACTGTTGATGAAACAATGTTGAAGCATTGCTACTAACCAAAGTCTATAGTTTACATTATTGTTTACACTTTGTGCTGTAAAGTTCCATAGGCTTGGACAAATGCATGATCTCATGTGTGCATCATTGAAGAATTACACAGAAGAAACTCACCACTACAATTATACCCTGTTCCACCTATTAATCCCCCCTCCCTTTTGAACCCCTGGCAACCATTATCTTTATATCAATGTTACAAGTTCTTCCATCAACACAAGATAACAACCACAATAAAAACTAACCTACTTTGGACTGTGGCCACCTTCCCCCCATGATTGTTCATTCCCCATGCCCAAAGGACCCAGGATGATGTCTCTTCTGACAACCCCAGGCTGAGAGGGGACCCAGATATGGGAAAGATGGAAGGAATTATCCTGTCCACAGCTGCACACACTCCCTGTTATTTTTTGGTACCATGCCCCCCTGTGCATCATCATCACTTTGTTTGTCCAGGGCAAGCATGAAGAGCAGGAGAGTAAGTCTACTACTCTCCTGGGAATCAGCTCAATCCAGCATTTGAACAGTCCAAAGATTTAAGATTCTGAGAAATATACTTAATAGGTACCTTGAAAATTATAGGTTCAAATAAAAACAAGAATCATGATAGGATTTATAAATGAGTGTAACTAAGTTATGTTGGGAATATAGATTATCATTACTCCCTGATAGAACCCACCAAAACGTTATTGATTTCATGAGGCTGAATGCCTAGCTGCTTGTCCAGATGTCCCTATAGCCCGTGGGAGCATTCTTGTTTGAAAACTAAGGATGGAAAAAAAAAAAGAAATTATGGGGAGCAGACACATGGAGGTAGAGTCAGGAGGATATGTTGCTAGAAGATAGGAGGAGTATAGAGATTGGTGAGCCAAAGCATAACCTGTGCAGAATTTATAATTTGGTTGGTTGTAACAGTTTGGGAATAGATGGAGGTGATGGTGGTGCAACGATGTGGGAGTAATTAATACTGCTGAAATGTGAATGTGAATGTGGTTTGGAAGGGGAAGTTTTGGCCAGTCCATGAAGCTAGAAGGAAAGCTAAAGGATGAAATGGGTGACTGTATAACTCAGTGAATTCTGGGGTGGCCAAGGATAGTAGTTAAGAACACAAATATAGGAATGTTCTTTCAGGATATATACCAAAGATACATCACTAATGCAGGGTGTTGGTAGTGGGGTGATATATGGGTAAAAATGCACCTAAAACATACTTCTATGGGGTATGAATGTGCTCATGTTGTCAACTGATTTTTGATAAGCCTGCTAAGTCCACTTTCCTGGGACAGAACAATCTCTTCAACAAATGGTATTGTGAGAACTGGATATCCATAACCAAAAGAGTGAAAGAGGGCCCCCTGTCTCACTCCCTATACAAGAATAAACTCGAAATTGATCAAGGACTTAAACATAAAAACCAGGACTATAAAAATCCTAGAAGATAATGTAGGGAATCATCTTCAAGATCTTATGGTAGGTGAGGGGTCTCTTAAACCTTTACACCCAAAGCATAAGCAATGAAAGAAAAAAATAGATAAATGGGACCTCCTCAAAATTAAACACTGTTGCACCTCAAAGGACATTGTGAAGAAGGTAAAAAGACAGCCTATTTAATGGAAGAAAAATATTTAGAAACCACACATCCAACAACGGTTTAACATCCATGAAATAAAAAGAGATCCTATAGCTCAACAATATAAAGACAAATGACCTGATTAAAAAATGAGCAAAAGACCAGAATAAACATTTTTCTAAAGAAGAAATACAAATGGTGAATAAACACCTGAAAAAATATTCAACATCACTAACTATTAGGGAAATGCAAGTCAAAGCTACAATGAGATATCATTTCACACCAACTAGAATGGCCACTATTTAAAAAAACAGAAAACTACAAGTATTAGACAGGATGTGGCATGATGGGAACACTTATACACTATTGGTGGCAATGTAGAATGGTACAGCTACTGTGGAAGTCTGTTTAGCTCTTCTTATGGATGTTGGATATACATCTGCCATGTGACCCACAATACCTCTACTAGGTATATACCCAGGAAAACTGAGAGCAGTGACATGAACAGACATCTGCACACCGATGTTCATAGCAGCATTATTCACAGTTGCCAAAGGATGGAAACAACCCAGGTGTCCATCAACTGACAAATGGGTAATCAAACTGTCCTATATAATATTCCATGATGGAATATTATTCAGCTCTAAGAAGAAATGAAGTCACGAAGAATGTGACAACATGGATAAAACTGGAGGACCTTCTGTTGAGTGAAGCAAGCCATACTCAAAAGAACAAGTATTATATGAGTTTGCCGTTACGAACTAAATATAATGGGCAAATTCATTGAGTTAATAGCTTGAATATAAGTCACCAAAAAATAGAATGGGGTTAGAGAATGGAATACTGAGGTTTTATCTGTGCAGAATTGGTATAAAAGGTTGTTTGTGAAAGTTTGGAAATGGTGAAAGCACATCATAGGCTTGGTAACAATATATAGGTATGATAGTGGTGTAAAGGGAAAGTGTAAGGACATGTATATCACTAGAAGGAAAGCTAAAAAATGAAACATGGGACTGTATAGCATAGTGAACCCTCTTGTGAAAAATGAGTATGGCTAATAGTGCATATATAAGAATGTTTTTCTCAGAAACAGAACAAATGTACATTAATGTTACAAGAGGTTAATATCAGGGGGTGATATTTGGGCAAAAATACAACCAAAACAAACTGGATGGTTGTGTATAGAAATATATTAATTATCTTCCATTAAAAGACACTGTACAAAAAGTACTACATATCATTTTGACTCCATCTATACAAAATATAAATACAAATAAATTACATTTTATTTACAGAGACAGAAATAGATTAGCAGTTATGTATGGCAAGGGACGGATAGAGAGATTGAGCGGTAACTACTTAGGTGTAGGGTTTTTTGATTGTTTTTGCTTTTTTTTGAGTAATGAAAATGCTCTAATATTAATTGAAGTGATGAATGCACAACTCTGTGGTTATACCAAGTGCCACTGATTGTTCACTAGATGAATTGTATGGTATATGAATACATTTCAATACAATTGTTTTTAAAATTTTTTTAAATGTTCTTTCA
Source organism: Cabassous unicinctus (assembly GCA_029593785.1). Lineage (NCBI taxonomy): Eukaryota > Metazoa > Chordata > Mammalia > Cingulata > Chlamyphoridae > Cabassous > Cabassous unicinctus. The sequence goes on along the minus strand of JAQZBX010104673.1, from coordinate 3,021 downwards.
TCAAGTATAAAAAAATGTACCACACCAAAGCATGGTGTTAAATAGGGTCATACTTGAGAATCCTATATTTTATGCAAGTGTTCCCTAAACTCACAACTGTTCTAATAAAAATAATATGATAAATTTATTTTGAAATGTTAACGGGGCAAAAAATGAGGGAGAGTTAAGATACATTTCCACATAAATAAAAGCTGAGAGAATTTGTCCTCCACTATACCAGCTCTACAAGAAATGCTAAAAAAAGTTCCTCAGGTTGAACGTAAAGGACAGTAGATAATAGATTGACCTTGCATGAAGAAATAAAGATCTCCAGTGAAGGAAACACATGGGAAAATAGAAATGCCATCAATATTGTTTTTATTGAGATTTTTCTTCCACTTTTTCATACTACAGTATCGAATATGTAAATGCATGAAAAGTAATGATAAATAAATGGTTTTGGACTAATAGTATAGAAATAGGTAGTTTGTGATAATGTCTTCATTATGGTGGAGGTTGGAGGGTGTATTTGTCAGCCAAAGAGGTGCTGATGTGAAATACCAGAAATGGGTTGGTCTTTATAAAGGATATTTACTTGGGGTAGAAGTCCACAGTTACCAGGCCATAAAGAATAAGTTTCTTCCCTCACCAAAGTCCATTGCCACGTGTTGGAGCAAGACAGCTGCTGACGTTTGCCAGGGTTCAGGTTTCTTGGGTTCCTCTCTTCCTGGGGCTTTGTTTCTCTCTGAGCTTAGCTCCTCTGTTTCCACCACAAGGTCAACTGTAGACTATCAGGTGAATGGCTTGCTTCTCTTCTCCTGGGGCCTTCTCTCCAACATCAAAACTCCAACATCAAAACTGCTTCAACTCTGTTCTTGCCATGCCTTTTATATTTGATTCCCCCACCCACCAAGGGGTGGGGCTCAATGCCCTACTGACGTGGCCCAGTTAACACCCTAATCATAACTTAATCATGCCCACATTAGCATACCAGTTTACAAGCATAATCCAATATATATTTTTGGAATTCATAATTACATCAAACTGCCAAAGGGCTACAAGAGGGTATAGGAACATAGCTTTTGTATGATACTGAACTTAAGTTGAAACAAAAACAAATGAGATTGTTATAGATTTAGGATGTTTAATTTACATCCCATTGTAACCAGAAAGAAAACAGTGGAAAAATATGCACAGAAAGAAATGAGGTTTTCTCAAGTATTCACTATATAAATGGGCAAAGGACTTGAATAGACATTTATTGAAGGAGGATGTACAGATGGCCAATGAGCATGTATTAGTCAGCCAAAGGGGTGCTAATGCAAAATACCAGAGATTGGTTGGTGTTTATAAAGGGTATTTATTTGAGGTAGAAGTCCACAGTTACCAGGCCATAAAGCATAAGTTTCTTCCCTCACCAAAGTCCACTGCCATGTGTTGGAGCAAGACAGCTGCCGACGTTTGCCACGGTTCAGGCTTCTTGGGTTCCTCTCTTGCCGGGGCTGCATTTCTCTCTGGGCTTAGCTCCTCTGGTTCCTCCACAAGGTCAGCTGTAGACTAGTAGGCTCTCTAGGCTTTGCTTCTCTCCATAAGGCCAGCTGTGAACTTTCAGGCAAATGGCTCGTCTCTATCCCGGGGCCTTCTCTCCAATATCAAAACTGCTTCTCAAAAGCTGCTCCCTCTGTCCTTTGCCTTGCCTTTTATATTGGATTCCCCCACCCACCAAGGGGTGGGGCTCAACGCCCAGTTAATGCCCTAATCATAACTTAATCATGCCCAGATTAGCATACCAGTTTACAAGCATGATCCAATTATATTTTTGGAATTCATAATTACATCAAACTGCCCAACTGCAACAGAGCACATGAAATGATGTTCAATATCATTGGCTATTGGGGGGATATAAATCAAAGTCACAGTGAGATACCACTTCACACCCACTAGGATGACTATTACTTTTTTAAAAAGGGAAGTAACAAGTGCTGGTGAGGATACAGAGAAGTAGGAATCTTAGTACATTTTTGTACGGAATGTGACATGATGCAGCTGCTGTATGAAGACATTTTAGCTGTTCCAAAAGAAGTTGGATATGGAAATACTATTTGATGTAGCAATCCCAATTCTAGTTTTATGTCAAAAGAATTGAAAACAGGGACTTAGACACGTATTTGTATCCAATGTTAATAGCAGCATTGTTCACAGTGACCAGGGGTTGGAGGCAACCCAAAGATCCACAGCAGAGTGGATAAACAGAATGTGTTGTATACACACAGTGGATTATTGTTCTCCTCAGAGAGGAGTGAGGTCATGATGCATGCTGAAAGACACAGAGGGACAGATATTATATGATGTCACTTGTATGAAAAAGTGTGCAAATTCATTGAAACAGAAAGAGTACAAGTTGCAGGTGTAAGAGAGAAGGGAGAGGAAGGAGTTAATGCATGATGGGTGCAGGGTTTCTCTTTAAGGTGATGGGAAAGTTTTGGTAATGAATGGTGGTGAGGAAAACACAGCATTGTGAGTATGCTTAATCCCAATAAATGGTATGTTTTGGAGTTGTTGAGATGTGAAATTTCATGTTGCATGTATGTGTCAGAATTAAAAACAAGAGGGACAGGGAGAAAGAAAGGGAGAGAAAAGAGACAATAATGACTAAAGACAATATATGATCATGGACTGGATCTAACAATGAAGGAGAAAATGCCTAAAAGGACATTATTGGGACATAAGAAAAAATTGGAATATAGACTGTAAGCTTTATATCAGTATTAAATTTCTTGAACCATATAACTACACTTAAGGCGATTACATAAGTGAATATTCTTGTTAATGAATTTACATGGGAATATTAAGTGTTCAAGGAGGGTGATATATGTATCATTCTCTCAAATGTTTAGATAATAGAAAGATGGGGAGAGGAAGAAGGAGAGGGGGTAGGGGGAGAGAAGAGAGAGAAACTGATATAGCAAATGTGATAAAACATTAAAAGTTGGTGGATCTGTTAATCTGGGTGGATGGTAGCTTAGAGTTCTTTGTATTGTT
>JAQZBX010104672.1:0-10926 GCA_029593785.1 Cabassous unicinctus | reverse complement strand
ATATTTAGGATGGTTTTTATCAAGAAAGGATGCTGTATTTTGTCAAATGCCTTTTCTGCATCAATTGAGATGATCATGAGATTTTTTCATTGATTTATTAATGTGATGTGTTACATTGATTGAATTTCTTTTGTTGAACCATCCTTGCATGGTTGAGATAAAACCCACTTGATCATGATGAATAATTCTTTTAATTTGTTGTTGGAGTTAATTGTCAATTATTTGTTGAGGATTTTTGCACCTGTATTCATTAGGGAAATGGGTCTGTAATATTCTTTTTTCATAATGTCATTATCTGGCTTTGGTATTAAGATGAGGTTGGCTTCATAAAATGAGTTTGGTAGCTATATTAGTCAGCCAAAGGGGTGCTCATGCAAAGTACCAGAAATCTGTTGGCTTTTATAAAGGGTATTTATTTGGGGTAAAAGCTTACAGTTACAAGGCCCTAAAGACTCCAACTCAAGGTACCATAAGAGGTACTTTCTCACCCTGAATCTGTTGCCATGTGTTGATTCAAGATGGCGGGTGATGTCTGTGAGGGTTCAGTCTTCTTCCTACTCCCAAGTCTCCATAGTCCCAGTTTCTTCCAATCTCAGCTGCAGGCTAGGACAAGTCTTGTCTCTCTCCCAGGGCTCATTTCTCTCTGGCCTCAGCTGCTCTGCTTTCTCCACAAGGTCAGCTGTAAACTATCAGGCAAATGGCTTGTCTCTCTTCCTGGGCCTCTGCTGTGTCTAATGGAGCCTTCTCTCTTTCCTCACGTATCTTCTTCTCTGTGTGGTTACTTCCTGTGCTCCAGGATCAAAACTTTAACTTTCTCTTCTGCCATGTCTTTTTCTCTGTGAGTCCCCACCCACCAAGGGGATGAGGACTCAACATCCTACTGACATGGCCCAATCAAAGCCTTAATCATTATTTAATCAAGTAAAAGTGAAACCTCTGAATCCAATACAATCTAATATGCCCAGTTCACAAACATAATCCAATATCCATTTTTGTAATTCATAAACAATATCAAACTGCTACAGTAGCAGTTCTTCCTGTTGAGTTTTTTAGGAGAGTTTGAGTAAGATTGGTATTAAAACTTCTTTGAATGCTTGGTAGAATTCACCTGTGAAGCCATCTGGTCCAGGGTTTTTCATTCTGACATTTTCAATCTCTTTACTTTGATTGGTTTGTTGAGGTCTTTTATTTCTACTAGGGTCAGTGTAGGTTGTTTGTATATTCCTAGGAATTTGTCATTTCATCTATGCTGTCTAGTTTGTTGGCATAAAGTTGTTCATAGTATCTGCTTATGATCTTTTTTATTTCTGTGGGGTCAGTAGTAATGTCCTCCCCCTTTCATTTCTAGTTTCATTTATTTGGCTCTTCTATTTTTTCTTTGTCAGTCTATATAAGGTGTATTAGTCAGCCAAAGGGGTGGTGATGCAAAATACCAGAAATCAGTTGGTCTTTATGAAGGGTATTTATTTGGGGTAGAAGTTTACAGTTACCAGACCATAAAGCATAAGTTACTTCCCTCACCAAAGTCTATTGCCACGTGTTGGAGCAAGATGGTTGACAATGTCTGCGAGGGTTCAGGCTTCCTGGGTTCCTCTCTTTCTGGGGCTTGCTTGTCTCCGGGCTCAGTTCCTCTGCTATTTCCACAAGGTCAGCTGTAGACTATGAGGCTCTCTAGGCTTTGCCTCTCTCCACAAAGCCAGCTGTAGACTATCAGGCAAGTGGCTTGTCTCTTTTACCAGGGCCTTCTCTCCTTCCTCACGACCAAGCTCCTCTGTGTGCTTACTTCCACAGGCTCCAGCATTAAAACTCCACATCAGAATTCCAACATCAAAACTCCAACTCACTCCTCTGCTCTGCCATGTAGTTTTATCTCCAAGTCCCTGGGGCGGGGACTCAACGTCCCACTGATGTGACCTAATCAAAGCCCTAATCATAACTTAATCACACCCAGATGAACAGACCAGTTACAAGCATAATCCAATATCTATTTTTGGAATTCATAACTATATCAAACTGCCACATAAGGGTTTCTTAATTTGTTGATCTTCTCAAAGAACCAACTATTGGTTTTGTTAATTCTCTGTATTATTTTTTTGTTCTCAATTTCATGTATCCCTGTTCTGATCTTTGTTATTTCCTTAATTCTGTTAGCTTTGGGAATAGTTCAATGTTCTTTTCCTAATTCCCCCAGCTGTGTAATTAGGTCATTGTTTTTAGCTCTTTCTTCTTTTTTAATGCAATCATTGAGGGCTATAAATTTCCCTCTCAGCACTGCCTTCACTGCATTCCATAGGTTTTAATATTTTGTGTTCTTGTTTTCACTCATCTCTAGATATTTACTGATTTCCCTCAAAATTTCTTCTTTGACCCTCTTATTATTTCAGAGTGTGCTGTTTAATCTCCATATATGTGTGAATTTTCCCTTTTTCTGCCTGTTGTTGATTTCCATCTTTATTCTATTATGAAGAGAGAAAGTGCATGGTATAATTTCAATCTTTTAAAATTCATTGACATCTGTTTTGTGAACCAACAAATGGTCTATCCTGGAGAAAGATCCATGAGCACTTGAGAAAAATGTATAAGCTGCTGTTTTGGGGTCTAATGTTCTATATATGTCTATTACATGCAGTTCATTTATCATATTACTCAAACTCTGTTTCCTTATTGGTCCTCTGCCCAGATGTTCTATCCAATGATGAGAGTATTGTATTGAAGGCTCCAACTATTATTGTAGAGACATCTATTTCTCCCTTCATTTGCCAGTTTTTGTCTTTTGTATTTTTGTGCACCCTGGTTAGGTGCATATATATTTATGATTGTTATTCCTTCATGGTGTATTGCCTCTGTTATTAATGTATAATGTCCATCCTTTTCTCTGAAAACAGCTTTGTTTTTCAAGTCTATTTCATCTGATACACATATAGCTTCTCCAGCTTTATTTTGGTTACTGCATGTGTGGAATGTCTTTTTCCAGCCTTTCACTTTCAATCTATTGGTATCTTTGGGTCTAAGTTGAGTCTCTTGTAGACAACATATAGATGGCTCATATTTTCTTATCCATTTCACCAGTCTGTGTCTTTTGATTGGGGAGTTTAATCCATTCACATTCAATGTTATTACGGTAAAGGCAGTTTTTACTTCACCTATTTTGACCTTTGGGTTTTATCTGTAATATGCTATTTTCACCAGTCTTTTTTACACTTTTAGTTAACTTTAATGATAATCTTCATTTCTATATTCTCTTCCAAGCTTCTCTCTCCTGTCTTTTCTTTTCAGACTGTAGTACTTCCTTTAGTATTTTTTGCAAGGCCCATCTCTTGGTTACAAACTCTCTCAGTTTTTATTTATCTGTGAATATTCTAAACTCACCCTCATTTTTGAAAGACAATCTTGCCAGATATAAAATTCTTGGCTGGCTGTTTTTCTCTTTCAGTGTCTTAAATATAATCATACCACTGCCTTCCTGACTCCATGGTTTCTGATGAGAAATCAGTAGTTAATCTTACCGGACATCCTTGTATGTGAAGAATCTCCTTTCTCTTGCTGCTTTCAGAATTCTCTCTTTATATTTGGCATTTGACATTCTGATTAGTATGTGTCTCAGGGTTGGTCTATTTGGATTTATTTGTATTGGTGCTTCTTGGACATGAATAGCTATGTCTTTCAAAAGATTGGGAAATTTTCTATCATTATTTCCTCAAAAATCCTTCTGCCCCTTTTCCCTTCTCTTCTCCTTTTGGTATACCCGTGACACATATGTTTGCTATCATTCAGTTCTCTAAACCCAGTTCAATTTTTTCCATTCTTTTCTTTATCTCTTCTTTTGTATGTTTGCTTTCAGAGGCCATGTCTTCAAGCTCGCTGATCCTTTCTTCTACCTCTGCAAATCTGCTGTTATATGCTTCCAGTATATTTTTAATTTATTTTTTTGTACCTTTCCTTCCCATAAGATCTGTTATTTTTCTATGTATGCTTTCAAATTCTTCTTTGTGCCCACCCAGTTTCTTCTTAATATCCTTAATCTTTTTAGCCATCTCATTGCATTTATTAAGGAGATTTGTTTGAACATTTGTGATTAGTTATCTCATCTCCTTTAAGTCATTGCATGTTTAGCTTGTTCCTTTTATTGGACAATATCTTCCTGGGTCTTGGCATGGCTTGTAATTTTTTGTTGGTTTTCAGCATCTGATTTTATTAATGTGTTTTTTCTGGGCTCAGGTTCTCTCTTTTTTCTAGGGCTTTCTATTTAATTGGCTTTGTGCTACAGTACTCTTTGATACTTGGTTCAACTTATTTTGGAATTTTATAATGGCTCAAGTTTATACAATCTGAATTTTTTTCAACAATTTTTCATTTGTTTTTTGCCCTTTATCCCTTGCTGGGCATAGAGTAGGGGCTGAGCTTGCACTAAGCAGTAGAGGCTGAACTGCTCAAAATTCCCCAGGTACTCATGATGCTCCTCCCACTTTTCTCCCCTGCCAGGGTTGGGGATGGAGCCAGAATCATGTGCAGTAATCCAAGTTGTGCAGGCCAAGACCTTCTGTAGTTGCCCAGAGATACTGATGGATCACCACACAACTTCCTCCATCCCAGGAAAGGGATGGAGTCACAGGTGTGGGCACTAAACTTTATCATATGGTCAAAATTGACTGCAGTTTCCCAGAGATATTGATGATGCACCAGACCCCCTTCTCCCCTGCCAGAGGCATGGATGGAACCATAGGTGTGCACAACAATCTAGTCTGTGTGGGTCAAAAGCAATTGCAGTTACTTGGACAGGCTGAGGACATCCCTCCTGTACTATCTAGTCCATGGGAAAGTGACTACAGTTGCCCAGCAGTGCTTGAGCAGATCTCGCTGGCTTACTCCCTGCCAGTAGTGGGGATGGATCTCAGGCTAGGGCTGCAATCTGACCTGGCTGGTAAGAAGTCAGTCCCTACTGTTACCCTGATTTTCTATCACCCCACTTCCCCTTATACCAAGGACAGAGTTAAAATGGATGGTACTGGCCTCCTTCTAAGTTAGACAGTTTCAGACTTTAGCTGTACTTAGGATTGGGCTTCACCCAGCTGAATTTACTAATTAGTTGCTGAAGCCAGTGCCTGACTGTCTTTTCCTCCCCTGTTTTAGGAAATGGAGCTTCCAACTAAAGACATAAAATAGCTCCCAAGGCATCCTTCCCTGTCAGTGGGGCTGTGCACTGGCCTCCACAGTGTGCAATGCTCTACTCATGAATCTTCACCACAGATGGGCAGTGTCCTCCTTCTGTTCTTCCAAGGATGTCATAAGATGCTCTTCTGGTCTCCTGAGTGCCCCAAACATGTTATTTAGATAGCTCTCTCTGATTACTAGCTGCATGGTAGGATGAGCTGACTCTTGGAACTCCCTAGTCTGCCACCATCTTGCCCTTGCCTTCTTCATTTACAGTTTTCCAGTTATGCAATTCTTGGTTAATATTTTTTTCTTTCAATATTTTTAATATGCCAACTCCATTACTATCTAGCTTCCATGGTTTCAATAAGAAATATTTAGGCTCTCATGGTAATTGGCAGTTTTCTTCTATCTTGCTGCTTTCATGTTTCTTTTTTTGTCTCTGTCCTTTGACAATTTGACTGTAATGTATCTCTATGTGGACCTCTTGTTTTTCCTTCTTGGATTTCATGAGTTTCTTAGATGTGTAAATTCATATCTTTCATCAAATATTGGAAGTTTTATTTATTTTTTCTTCAAATATTCTTTCTCCCTCTGTATTAGTCAGCTAAAGGGGTGCTGATGTAAATTACCAGAAATCTGTTGGCATTTATAAAGGGTATTTATTTGGGGTAGAAGCTTACAGTCACAAGGCCATACAGCGTAAGTTACTTCCCTCACCAAAGTCTGTTGCCACGTGTTGGAGCAAGATGGCTGCCAGTCTGCAATGGTTCAGCCTTCCTCTTCCTCCTAAGGCTCTATGGTTCCAGTTCTTTCCTTTCTCAGCTGTACTTTAGCATAAGACTTGTCTCTCTTGCCTGGGTTCTCCAGGCTCAGCTGCTCTGCTCTCTTTACAAGGTCAGCTATAAGCTATTAATATCATCTCTCTTCCAGGGGCTTCTGCCATGTCTAATGACCCTTCTCTCTTTTCTTATGTATCTGCTTCTCTGTGTTCTTCTTCTCTATGTATTTACTTCCTGGGGCTCCAGCATCAAAACTCAAACTCTCTCCTCTGCTGTTTCATTTTCTACTTACGTTGCTGAATCAAAACCCCAATCTTAATTTAATCAAGTAAAAGTGAAACCTCTGAATCTAATGCAATCTAATATGCTCAGAAGAACAGACAAGTTTACAAACATAATCCAATATCTGTTTTTGGAATTCTTAATACCAAACTGCTACACCCCCTTTCTCCCTCTTTTCTTCCTCTGGGACACCCATAATGCATATGTTGGTATGCTTGATGATATCCCCTTTAGTTCTTTACCCATGGTTTCCTTTGGTTCTTTGTCTATATTTATGGCAGTTGATTTAAAGATATTGTCCAATAATTCCAATATCTGGGCTTCCTCAAGACAATTTCTGTTAAATTATTTTTCTGATGATTAAGCCATTCTTTCCTGTTTCTTTGCATGCTTTCTAGTTCTTTTGTAGAAAGTTGGAAATTTTATTATTATAGTGTGGTAACTCTGAAAATTAGATTTATCATCTCCTTAGGGTTTGACTTTGCTGCATTTTGTGAGTTGTAAGTTTTGTTGTTTTCTAAATTATTTTTTAAAGACTGAATTCTTTGTCTTGTGTGAGAACTGAAGTGTCTTTTGTATTTTCAGGTAGTTATTTGACAAAGATTTTCTTAAATGTGTGGAGTCAAAAATTAAATTTAAAAATATGCAAAGAAAAGAAATAAAAATGTTCTGCAAGTCTTTGCAGATTGGCTCTGAATTGGGAGCACTCATTCACTGCTTAGCCAGGCTGTGTACAACTCTGTCTTAGTCTTCAATTCTTGATTGCATCAGACAGAGGTGAATGCTTAGGCTCTTATCAGGTCTTTTCTGAGGATGTGCCTAGCCATGGGCATGGGCATGGCCTTCTAGATTCCTATCTAAGGCTTTTTCTTCTATCTGTTGCTTGCACCATCTGTTCTTCATCACCCCAGGTAGGTTGCAGCTTGTTATGCCTTTAAGTGTTTTTGACAAATGCTGCCCTGGAGGCTGCTTCTACATGGAGAAATTTCCAAAGGAGTTGAAACAAAGGCAAGCCCCTGAGTCAATCCTTCATGGAGCTGCCAGACAGGGGAAAACATTCAACCCAATTCTTTGAGAAAAAGATCCATAATGTACCCTATAACACCAGCAAACCACACCAGAAATCCAGGCTGACATCCTCAAGGCTGTATCTGAGCTGGAGATGGTAGGAGAGTAAGTAAAACACCACAACACTCTCCTACTGAAATTTAGCACCTTCTTCTTTAAGCGCTACTCTGGTGGTTTTAATTTTGTTTGGATTCCAGAGTTCTGGCAATGTTGTTTCTGTCAGTTTTTCTAACATAAGCATTGCTTCAATGGGGGGACAGAGCCTTGGAGTTCCCTTCTCCACCATTTTCTGTGATGTTACTCTGGCTATTTTGTTTTGGTATGTATATGCACATGTGTGGGTACATATCCATGTATAGTCATTATAGGTTATCCCCAAAATAATATTGTTCATGGTTATTTTCTGATATGTATTTATTCATTTGTTTTGTATATATTGGAATGTAGTATGGAAAAAAATCAAGAAAACTTATCATTGGCAACCCATTAACTTCCCTCCTTCATGTATCTGCAGTTACTTTGTTGCTTTAATTATAGAAAAATCATCTCTCTTGGTGTGGATATCAATGAAGTATTCTAGAAAATAAGTAAGTTTAATAATAATCAGAATATTCAATATGTATATAAAAATAAACCACGCATAAGATCCTGGGAGTAACTGAACATGCTCTTTGTGTTACTAGTAAAAGTATTGGTAGTATTATTATTGATAGCAGTAGCTACAGTAATAGTAGTAGCAGTAGTACTGAAACAGAAAATTTGCCAAATGAACATGAACCTGGCAAATTAACTAGTTAAAGCTTTCATGTAGATTTCCACAGTTACTACTCACAAAAGAAAAGATGTACTAAAGAAACTTTTAATAATTTTAAAGCTCAGACTTGTCATGAGGACTAATTGAGGCAACATGGTGAAAATACATTTAGGAATTGAAAAGCCACAGAAATTCAAAAGCAGTCATAATAGCATGCTAACAAATTCCATACTCACCAAATACCGTTTGAGCATACAGGTCTAATTCCTATTTACAACCTAGTTACTTAATTTCCATGATATAGATTCTTTAAGGAATTCTTCATATTAGTTAATATTTTCTTTTTTTTTCAAACCGAGAGTTAGCTAGATGTTAGTGTTTTAGGAAGACCCCATGACAAAGTTGGATGAGAATGACAGAATTCCTGCCAAAAATACGATTTTAGAGCTCAGTTCTCTGAATGAAATGAACTGTTGAAAGATGAGAGTTGAAGATGCTAAGAGAAGTTGCAGCCAAAAGTGAAGGTGCTCTTTTGTCTTTTTGGTATTTTGATTTAAAACATTTAACATTGGGATTCTGTGTCAAGATATTCAATTTAATCTTTGTAATAAAGCCTGCACATATAATCCTCCAAGTAGAATCATCTGACAAATAGTGAGAAGGGTGGAGAGGTAAGGTAATATAGCAAAGAGGAAATATATAAAAAATAAGTTGCAGTATTATCTCCATCCAGAAGGGAAAATTGTCAGCACATACAATGAAAATAAGAACATAACAAAAATAGAAACAAAATTACATATAATTGCTAGGCATAACTTCATTGCATCCTTTCCAGACATCTTTGAAGAGGCAGCATAGCTTTCCCAAAGATCAGAAAAGCTGAATTGCATAACTTATTAGGTACCTATATGTGGGGACAAGCAAGATCTTATTTGAAAGGATTTTTAATAAAAATTTATTAATTGTTTCACCTATTCATATAGTTACTTATCAAGTAAAATTATTGAGCATTTTGTGACACAGGATTATATTTTGTTTGAATGAGATGATATGTTTAAAATACTTTCATGATCTAAAATGTGAAAAACACACATAGTGATTATATTATCACCATGTTCATTTCCACACACATCTCAATTTCATTAGTAAGGCAGTGATATCCTTTTCAGAAATTACTTACAAGCAAACGAAGTGTTAGTCTTTGAGATGCACTTACTAGTGAAGATTAACGCCCACTCTTCCATCACCCATGTTTAATTTCTTTGTGCTTCTGTTTGTCTGGAGCATAGGTGGCTGTCAAGGTCCAAGTGTATGAAGTAGAAGCAGTGTTGTTTCTGATGCTGACAAGTGATGGTTCACTGACTGGACAACATTGAGTTAAGTCTCACTTGCAGTCTCAACCTCACAGGACCCACCCAGATTAACCTCAGAATATGAGAAAAAATAAGGAGCAAGTCATTTTGTTTCTACATGTCTCCAAAGATTGCCAGCCAGCCAGAAAATACCAACTACCAGAGGAAGCAAGCCTTCTAACCTCTGAAACCCTGAGCCAATACATTCCTGTTGTTAAGCACACAAATTGTATAGTATTTTAGCACCCGAGAAACGAAAATAGTTACTAATCAAGGAAGTGGTAGTAGTAATCTGTTTTGTGCTATTACTATTACCAGTACTACTACAAAGATATGGAAGAGTAGTTATATTTCATAACTGCTGAGTTACCAGGCATGCAATGTCTGTGGGGCTTTTAGGTGGATGATCTCATTTGATCCTCACAACAAACCCGTGTCACTGCATCTTTTACTAACGCACTGACACAGGTTTGTCATGAAGATTAATGAGAATACATGGGCAGATACTTTTGCTACCTGAAAAGCAAAAGAGAAACAAAGTAATTATGTAATCACAAGGCAATATTCCATAACTAAAAAATAATTAACTATGTCATGTTAATTTCCTATTTGCAATCCACATAACTGCCAAGATGTACATTTTCTTTCATTTATTAAAACAGTTTTATTCACGCACTATAGATTTTCTCTTGCAGTTCTATTAGCCAAAATTCAGTTACTGTTAAATTGCTTTTATTTAAACCAAGAGTTCTCCAGTTATTTGTGCTTCAGTTAGAAGACTGGAAAACCTTAGAGGGACTGGCAGCAAAGCCAACCATTATGGAGGGCATAGTTTTCAGAAATGAAATACCCCCTTGAAACTCAGTCATTATAATGTTATAGTGTAGAGCTGTGTTTACTCCAGCACCTCTCAAAATACAGAACTGTCATCCTCAACACAGAGATATGTAAAATATGACAACCTGTAGATACTTAAAGCTAGGAGGAAAGCAGGAAAGATATACAAAAGTGCCTTCTCTGATGCCATCAATAATCATTGAGCAAAGACTATGGAAATAAGCATTCAGGCAAAACAGAAAAAGTTGAAAATGTTGCAAACATATATGTAGTACTTAGCATAGTGTTCCTGAAAAATACATATGCACACAACTGAAAGGACTAACTGACAATTTAAGAACATTAGGGATGAGCAAACCTTATACTGTAGTGTGTTGATGTCTCTTAATTTCATTCACTGCCTGTCCATAATTAACTGTGTTATTTGAAAGGAATTTTGATAAAGTTCTTATAATGCTTACCTTCTAATGGAAATGTGTGATATGAATGAAGAATTCCACAGAGAAGAGAAATGAGGGGAATTTGCCACACGAGATCCTAAATAGTATTGCCAATAGTAATCAACGCCAAGTATCATGGCTTATAAAGTCAGAGAATATTTCTTAGAACAAAATCAGTAGCTTAGATGGCATGTGGAATTGCACTATTGAGGAAAAAAATCAATTTAAATCCTCACTTAAAGATGCAAACTCAAATGCCT
>JAQZBX010104671.1:0-10932 GCA_029593785.1 Cabassous unicinctus | reverse complement strand
AGATGCGGCTGAGTGGGATGACCCACCCTGAAAGGATTAGGCAGTGTAAATCTTCCTCCATGCCAGATAATAGAATTATTTGCATGTGTACTTATGCTTTGGTTCTCCTTATGCCATTTTAAGTTGAATGGATGGTCCTTTCCATGAGCAGAGCTTACAGGACTCTAATCATTTTGTGGTTCTGAGCCATGACACACAGTCCATGGAAACACAGGACTGTTAGCGTACACATAAGGAATCTGGCACATGGGAATCCCCACAGGAATAGGAATTTTATTTTGAGAAATATTGCCTTTAAATCCTTGCATGGCAAGTGCATATATGGAGTGGTGATTACGAGCACCATATTTTTTTTAATACTTAATCATAATTGATAATGCATTTTTAAACAAAGATCTTCTTCTTCAAAACATATGGGCATGCCTTCCACTTCTGTAGAGTAATTATTAATCAATTTTCCTTCCTCTTCAGGCTTTTAGAGGAAGGCAAGAATCAACGGGCTCAGGAAAATGAAAAGACTAACATAAATAGGGTAGGATTTGCTCTTCCAAGTCAATAATTTTAAAAGAGATGAATTAGTAATATAAGCTCAATGTGTATAATTATGTGAAGGTGCACTACTTACTGCTGTGGTTTTCAAGGTAAGCATAGCAAAGAATAACTGCATTTAGTGTGACATTCTGCCTTTTAGAAGTTTCCATCTTTTCTGTTTTTTGTGTCAGCTTTTTCGGCTTGTTCGTGTTTAGCTTTCAGACATCTGGATGAGACCCAAAGCTGGTTTCCTTTATCTATAATGATAAGAGCAAAACCTCGACCCTATATCCTACTTAACTTTTGCCTTCTCACATTGATTATTATTTTTATTCTTCCACTAAACTAGTTATTTAATACACTGATATATTTGGCTTATTGTTGGCTAGAGTTTTGGATAGATATAAAATAAATGTTAATATATATATTTAGTTTAATAAGCTTATACTGACAATTAGGGTGAGAAACTTAAATAACATAACTAATTAAAAGATTAAGTTAATATTGAACAATGTTACCGAATGACAGATAAATAGAGCAATTTTATATATATACTTACCAATATTTAGCAACTGACACTAGAGTTTTGGTTGACTGTGTTTAGAATTAACAAATTTGATAGTATAGATGTCAACTTGTGAGTATTTTGCTAATTCCTGAGGAAGGGGCCAGCCTCCCCAGGAAGGAACACAACACTTCTTGGGCTGTACATTTTAAGGTTTATGCATCAGTCCCTGGGAGAGTGGCCAGCTCCCCCAGGGAGGAATACAACATTCGTTGAAATGCACGTTATTTTTTTTAATTTGTTACAAAACATTCTTGGATGTGCTTACTATTTTAATTTTCAATATGCTTCTTGAAATATGAAAAGTGTTAACTAGTAAGGCATTGGTTTGTTGATTAATGAAGTTTTCTGCATGATGCTTTACTTTTAGGCTGGAATAATACTTACCAAATTTTTTCTTAATACGTTTAGTTTCAGAACTGTTCAAATTTAAAACAAGAAATTTATATATATATATATTTAATAAAATACCTTTATGTATAATATACAAATTATTGAATTATTTAAGTATGCAACATATTGTACTGAAGTTTTGATTAGTATTTAAGTATATTATACATTATTCATAACTACAGTAGATTATATAACAACAGGCATCCAATGAATAAACTTTTATTTTTTAAGCATTTAAGATTTTTAGTAGCATGATTAGAATGACCCCAATTTCTCCATTTTGTATAGTTTGAGGTATAGGCAAAAACAAATAACTATTTCCCAATTGGGCTGTGGGGTAATACATTAACTTGTAATTTTAATACTTGCCTTGGTTCTGTTGTTAATATTATAATTAGAATTGGGGCTGTTGCTCACAGTGTTGAATATAAACTTGATTTATTCTTGGCTACTTTACAGGAAGGAGAATGTGGGCTGACTTGACCCGTCCAAGAAAAAAACAAAGAAAGCCTTAGCAAGTTTTAAAACAAAGTGATAGTGACATAACTGGATATTAACCCCTTGCAACAAAGCAGCAATATTTGGGACCACTGCATTTTGCAGGGGTGTTATTTTCTTTTACTATAATTTACTGTTATGCACTACCCTGGCAGCTTTTAATGGCTGCTTTCTTTTTGTACTTATAACTAAAAATTATGATTAATAACATTATATTTTATTAAATATTATATTGAAACATTATATTTTCAGGAATTTTATATACTTTTAAAGTATTCATATGAACTTTTTATTTATATAGCTTTAATTTTTATAAAATTAGAAAATTTCTTTTAATTATACAACAGTTTTAAATACTTTATTTAACTTATATCACATGAACTTTAAAAGACCAAGTTACATGTGGCAGTTTGAAATAAAAGCTACTCTTCAGAATTTGTCCTTGGAGACATTTACTAATGTGTCTCTGCCAGCAAGCATGCTTTTTGAATGCTTAACTCTTTATGCTCTGACTTTCAGCATCTTCTCCAACAGGCTCAGCTTTGAAGAGGGTGGATATTCCAGTCTATTGTTCAGGGCAAATCTTGCCACCCCAAACTACAGAGAGGGTGGTGTGCATTCCCCCATTGGTTGTGGAGAGGTAGGTCACCACCCCACTCCTCTGAAGGGTGGTAAGACTGTTCCCTATAGGTTGGGGAGAGTGAGGTCACCACCCCATTGCTTTGAGGTGGGTGGCTCTGTTCCCCATTGACTGGAGTTTGTGAGTTCATTAACCCACTGCTCTGAGGTGGCTGGTCCTGTTTCCCATAGATTAAGGAAGGCCAGGTCACCACCTCACTGTTCTGAAGAGGTTGGCCTTGTATGCCAGAGATTAGGGAGACTGTTGTAGCTACCTCACTGTACTAAGGGAGTTGAGATTTGTGAAAATTGTGGCTATCAACCCAATGTTCTTGGAGGGTGCAGTCTGGAGCTTGGCCACCCTCCAGATGCTTGATGAGGATGGAACCAAGAAAATGTCCTTTGGGCAAGCCTGAGGAAAGGGTGGGTCCACATAAGGCCCCAAGGAGGAGAAAAAAACATCATCTTAATACTGACTTTCAAATATTGAAATAAAATGGAGTATGCCCTGCAGAGTTTCAAAACTGTGAGGACCCATGACACATGTCTCCCTCACAAAATCTTCTTATGGTTATGCAAATATTTATCCCATGTCTGTATTTTGGAAAGAGATAACTTGTTTTGTAAGTTTCACTGTTCTACAGCCAGAGGGGACTTTGTCCCAAGACAAACTAGTTCTATAACTGATTATGATGTGATTTTGCACATAGCATTGCTACTGAAAGGATTTAAAGTGGTTTTCTTCTTAATATTATAAAGTTTTTCTGGGATTCAGAGAGTGGAATGTGGCAGTTTGAGATTATTTTATGAATTCCAAAAATAGAAACGTTATGCTTGTAAGCTAATCTATTCCTCTGGGTCTGAGGCCTTTTGATGATATTAAATTCAAAGGATTTAAGTTTACTTGAGAAAATTAATTTAGGGCTTTTGATTTAACCACATTAGTAGGGCATGAATCAGTTTGAGTCCACACTCCCTTGGTGGGCTGGTATAAATGGACACTAACTCAAGAAGACACCAGAAGAGAGAGAGCTCTGTCATTTATTTTTAAATTTATTTATTTATGTTTTTATTTTTAATGAAGTGTTGATTACATAAAGGTTACAGAAAAAAAAAGAGGATTCCCATATAACCCATCTCCTCTCCATCCCCCACTTTCCTCCATTAACAGGATCTTTCATTATTGTGGTACATTTGTTACACTTGATTGACATATATTGAAACATTGATACTAACCATGGTCTAAGGTTTACATTAGAGTTTACAATTTGCACCACACATGGGAAAGTCTCTATAAGCAAATACAAGACCAAGAAAAGGGCTATCTCTAAATCTCCTCAAAAGTATCACCATATCATTTTTCCAAAGAATTTCAACCAATTTAAACACCCTCAATATTTTCCAATCTAGTGAATAGCATACTCAATAAATAAATGGAATTTATTTTGTGCATGAGATTAGAGGAGAAAAAAGTTTAATGCAATGCCAAATTTTGTTTAAAACCTTTTAAGTTCTTACATAATTTTCAAAAGTTGTTCTTACAGTTTTTCCAAAGCAAAGCACAATAGAGCTCTGTCATTTTTAATCCTAGGCTCCAGAGAGAGATGAGCCATTTGCCTGATGGCTTACAGTTAACCCCCACAGAGCCTTAAGAGGAGGAGGAAGCCCAGGAAAGAGAGACCAAGCAGAGATTAGCTGTCATCTTGCTTCAATACATGGCTTCTGACTTTGGTGAGAAGGTTACTCTTATGGCACCTTGAGTTAGACTTTCTATGGCAGTGTAACTGTAAGATTTATCTTTTGAAACATGAAGATTCAACTCCTTAAACATGAAAAAAAGCGTATATGAAAAAATCCATGACTAACACCCTACCTAATTGTGAAAGACAATGTTTTCCTTCTAAGACCAGGAACAAGACAAGGATGCCCACCGTTATTCAATATTATAATGGATGTTCTTGCCAGAGTAATTAGTTAATTAGGTAAGAAAAAGAGATAAAACACATCCATGTTGGGAAGGAAGAAGTAAAATTTTCCCAATATGATATAATCCTATATACAAAAAATCCTTCAAAATTCACAACAAAGCTCCTAGGGCTAATAAATGAATTCAGCAAAGTAGCAGGGTATATTATCAACAGCCCCAAATCAGTAGTGTTTCAATACACTGATAATTAACAATGTTAATAAAATATCAAGAAAAGAATTCCATTCATAATAGCAACTAAAAGAATTAATCTAAACAAAGATGTAAAGGAATTGTGCACACACAGATAGGCACAAAACATTGCTGAAAGAAATCAAAGAAGATGTAAATAGATGGAAGCATATTCTGTTTTCATGGATTGGAAGACTAAATATTATTAAGATGTCAATACAACCCCAAGCAATTTATAGATTCAACACAATCCCAATCAAATTTCCATTTCTACAAAGAACAACCTTCTTTGTAGAAATGGAAAAGCAAATCATTAAATTTATATGGAAGGGTAAGGGGCACCAAATAGCCAAAGCCATCTTGAAAAAGATGATGAATTTGGAGGACTTATACTTTCTGATCTGGAAACTTATTAACCCAGTAATTAAAACAGTGTGGTACTGGCATATGGAAAGATATATAGACCAATGGAATAGAATTGAGAGCTCAGAAATCATCTTTCAAATTTATGGACAACTGATTTTTGACAAAGTGGCAAAGACCACTCATCTGGGATAGAATAGTCTCTTCAACAAATGGTGCAGGGAAATCTGGACCTCTATTTTCCAAAAAACAAACAAACAAACAAACAAAAAAAAAAACAAAAAAAAAAAGAGAAAAAAAGGAAGTGTCCTACCTCCCACCATAAACAAAATATCAACTACTGTATAAAGACCTAAATATAAGAGCTAGAAGTGTCAAACTCATAGGAAAAAATGTAGAAAGCATCTTCTGGAACTTTTGTTAGGAAATGGTTTCCTAGAATTTACACCCAAAGCACAAACAAGAGAAGGAAAAATAGATAAATGGGACTTCATCAAAATTAAAAAACTTTTGTGCCATATAGGACTTTATCATGAAAATAAAATGACAAATTACACAATGGAAGGAAATATTTGGAAACTATACATCTCATTTTAAAAGTTAAATATCCAGAAAATATAAAGGAATCTTTCAACCTAACAACAAAAGGACAAACATCCCAATTTAAAAATCTGCAAAAGATTTGAATAGACATCTCTCTAAAGAAAATAAACAAATGGCCAGAAATCACATGAAAAGATGTTCATCTTTAGCCATCAGGGATATGCAAATCCAAATCGCTATGAGAAGCCATCTCCCACTCATTGGAATGACTCCTATTATAAATACAGACAATAACAGGTGTTGGAAAAGATCAGGAGAAATAGCACTTATTCATTGCTGCTGGCAATGTAAAATGAAGTAGCTGCTATGTAAAAGAGTTTGATTATTCCTCAGAGAGCTAAATATAGAACTACCATGTGACCTGTTAATCCCACTACTAGGTATATATCCAAAAGATTTGAAAGCAGGGACTCAAATAGATATTTGCACACTGATGCTCATAACAGCACTATTCACAATTGCCAAAAGATGAAAGTAATATATGTAACATAATATACATGCCTCAGTTCATCCTGATCTTCACAAATGACAAATGGTACCTCTGGATCCAAACTTAATGAAATCAAGAGGTCAGGTTGGGGGATGTCTGTTGAGCTGATGAAAGAATCACACAATCTGGTGTCAAAGATGTTTTGCCTTTCAAATATGAAGACCTGCTACATGATGAGAAGAGATGCATGGAGATGGATGAAGGCTCAAAACCTCCAAGTACATTACTCTGAAACTGCAGTCCAGGTCTATCGGCATCAGCAGGTAGCACTTGAATCTAAAATCCCCTCTCTATAGCAATTCCATATATTACCACTTGGGTCATCTTGCTCTTCTTTCCACAGCATTTCAGGTGAAGAGATGGCAGTGCTGTGTGGGCCTAATTATTCAAGTTCAAAATGTATCAAGGAAAATTGACAAAGCTAGAAAGAGAAAGTGAAATAGACACACCTATAATGGAACAATGGAACAATACATTAGAATCCAGATATATTATATATATTACCTGTATATGCAGATGATTCAATGAAGTCTTTCCAGGATGACACTGAGTCAAATTGATTTCAAATGGGAAAAAATAATATTGACTCTTATTTCACAACACACACAAAATTAAAGTGTAGATGGATGCAAGTATAAATATGAAAGGTAAAAAGAAAAAAGGTGTTAGAAAGCATAGAAGGCTGTCTGGACAACTTTGTTTATTGAAGGATACACAGATGTTAACTGTATGAAGAAAAAATAAAATGAATTATTTTAAAGTTAATCACTGCTATTCATCAACAGACATTATTAAGAGACTGAAAAGACAACTCAAAGGGTTTGACAAGAGGTTTGGAATATAAATGCCTGGTAATAAACACATATCCACAATATATAATAAAATTTAAAGTCAATAATTTTAAAAAACAATCATACCAATAGAAACATAGTCAAAGTTGATTGAGTATGCACTTCACAGAGCTATCCAAACAGTCAATATGAAAAGTTACTCAACTTTGTTAGGAGTCATGAAAAAGATGTAAATTAAATGTATACATTGTAATAGCACCTCACACCTAGACAGAATATATGTCTAAATTGAAGGGATGTGATTTATGGAGCACTGGAATCCTCATTATTTCTGGTGGGAATGTAAATAAATATAATTAATAAGGGGAAGGTTTTTCTGCATCTCAGTATTGAGAGATCATTAAAAACATTAATGAATTTTGATTACATAAAAATAAAAAATAATTTATATGGAAAAACATGATAATTAGGGAAACATATTTAACTCATTTTTATTTTTATACCATTTTTAATATATTAAAATGAAACTTTAAAAATATTACTTTATTATTTTTAATTTTTCAACTTTAACTCATAACTTTTACAAAAAGATTTTAGAAACCAAGAATAAAAGCACTGATAAATCAGTAAAAAAAATAGGCAAAGTAATTGAAAATGTATATAATCATAAAATGGAGGAAATGTATCCTAAACATCTGAAAAATATGGTTAACCTCATTCATAATAAAAATCTGCTGATTAAAAGTACATTGAGATTTACAAAAGTGCAGCACTTGACAAAGCTTTCTTATGACAAGGCTGTTAGAAATCAAGGCTGCTGAGGGCACAAAGCTGTAGAGCTCTGTGGAGGGAATATATTTTCACATCTATGAAAATTACAAAGGCATTTCCAATTTGTCACTTACACTTCTAGAATTTACACCACAGATATGCCTGCTCAAATCCAAATTGATGTATATGGACAATGCTACTCAAGGCAGAATAAGGGACTGTCTAAAGCTAAGGAGAAAATATAATGATATGAAGGAAAAATTAAAATTATGTATAGAAGAGTTATAGATTATGCTAACTTCCATTTATGCTTTGGAGGTAAATTACTTGCATTGTATTTGCTTATGGACATTTGCTTACATATAATTAAATACTAGAAAACATGTAATATGTTAAACAATATCTAGAAAATACATTAAAAAGTAAGGCTTAAAGGGAACACATGACTAACTTATTAGAAGGTAATACAAATGAAATAAAAATTGCATGGGTACAAAATAATTTTACAGTAGAAACAATTTTATAGATTATTAAATATCAATATATTAAAATTTCATATCTTACAAATAAAGCATGTTTTATATACAGAAGTTGTAATATTTAATCTTGGCCCATGTGCTCCCACTGCCTTTTCCTGAAGACACTACAAATTTCAATGTCCTATCTGTTTTTCCTGGCTGAGTCCTAAATTACCTTAGGGTCCTGAGAAAAGCTGCCACCAAATAGCTATTACGTTTGAGATGAGGTATATTTTCAATGACACTCAAAGTGCCCACAGGAGAACAAATCAGGTGTGTAGTTTGTTATTCATTTGAAAATAAATTACATTAAAATAAAATATTAAAAAAGCCTTGAAAAGAAGTTTTCTTTTCTTTATTTAGCAATTTCCTGTAGCTGACATTTACCACCTTGAAAAGTAGAAAGGAGCTCTCCCTCCCTATGAAACCCCTGTACTGGGCAAGCCAGGGGACCTCTTAAAGTACAGAAATATAATAATTCCAAAGTAATTATTAAAAGGAAGAAATTACAAGAACTTGTAACTGCAGCTTGATCTTAGGAGAAGAGCTTGCCACAGTATCCCTAGGGTTCCTACCTCAGCTCACCTTGGCATTCTGAATAGTAATAGAGCCCAGGATTAATTAACTTAAATGGAATTTTCTAACAGTGAGATCAAGGAGAACCTTGGAGAAAACATTTTATTTTCTCCTGGGATCAGATTCAATTGTCATATTCAATGCATGGTCAATTTGCTTATCAGAAGCTTACTGGGTTTGTAAGTGCATTGCGAGTGGAAGAATAAAAATGTATTCATTAATTCAAAGAAGTAGAACAGCAAAAGGAGCTCTCCTTGGTGCCACTGGGCTCAATTTAAATCCTATGTTACCTTCCATGAGATTTGGCTCCATGTTATTGACCACGGGGCTAAACTGATCAATCAAAGAGTGAGCTTATTTCCCTGACATGAACACTTATTTCAGTATCTTGAAAACATATGTATTGACTCATAATTTAACATTTAAAAAATATCATGACTATATTGCCACTTTTATCATAAAATTGTCTCTGCACTAAAAATATAATTGAATATTTTGTTTGGGGTAGAAGCACACATTATTCAACTCTCTCCTGTCACAAGAAACTATTTGATTGTTTAAAGTTTGCATTTATGTCTCACTTATTCATATACCCTAAAGAACTGGGCCTAGAATCTTAACAGACAAAAACAAATGAATGTCATCAATTCATAAAACATTCAATCAAGTCAGTGAAAACCAAAAAAATATATATATATATATACTAGGAGAGATTGAATTAATGAGATTTTTCTGTCAAAGTACTTTAATTTTCTTCCCCTAATCTGTGCTCTTTGTAGATAACCTCTCTCTTTTTCCTGCTCTTTGATGACCATTTCACCTGCTCAAAAATATGTTTATCATTTTAAAATTAGTATTCCACCTTCTCATCTGCTAAACATAACTACTTAATTGAAACATGGCTTAGGTGTCCCACAATATTCTTACTCCCAATTTTTCTTGTGCTGATTTAAAAGAAAGCATTTCAATTCCATAAATGTTTAAGATATTAATACAATTATCATTTATATATTATTATAATAATAGATATTTATAGCAATTTCAATATACAATATGTTATAATTTGGGGAAAATTTAAGTTTTCTAACAAAATATACCATATTAGTCTCTGTGTATTATATTAAAGACTACAAAAGCTGTAACTGCCTTATTATCCATTACTCATATTCTCTTGCCATTTTCCTAATTTATTAACTTCTTGTATTTCTTATTTTCTTATTTCTTTTACATACTGAGTCAAGTTTTCATTATCATTTTCTAATTAACTAAACTTTTCTTTGAATATAAGTCTAGAATGTTGGCCATTTATTTTTTATTTGAATGAATATATTTTGTTCCCAAGACTTCTGTTTTTGTTTATTTTATATACACTTTTCTCCATCAAACCTGATTTGTTTCATAATATCTTGTTGTAAAATAAAAATTATGCTTTCATTTTATTAACTGTAAATTGTATGTTTCTGAGAGCATATATGTGCACATATGTGTGTTTGTGTATTTGTTTTTTAAGACTGCTCTGATTTATAAAACTAATTGTGTTGGGTTATTTTTCTTGTCAATAGACTTAACCACTTGTCTTATAATCTTGTTTTATAGGTTCCTTTGCATGGATATCTGCTGGGGAAGACAGGAGCAGCATAGCAGCCATCTACCAGCCCTACCTACCACCCCCCTACTTCTGTATTGTGTGCAGATGTTCCAATATGTTCCCGTTCTGCAGCATGTTAGGTCTAATGGAGCAACTTGAAATCAGGAAAAAACAGTTCTACCTGCTTATAAGGGTAAGAACTCTCAGTAGCAAGGCCCACTGCACCTTGGATGTATAAATACCCTGCCCTGGAGGAGCACAGATTTGCCTCTCTTCTCCAGCATGAAGTGGGGCATGCAGAGCTGCCATCCACTGACTCTGATGCAAGCAGCTGGAAACTGGGATCTCTCCCCTTCTTTTATTTGACTCATTGTGCTGTGTAAGTAATAAAGAAGTCTTTTGCTGAAACTTTCTGAAGTGCTTGATACTGCTTTTCCATGATAAACCATTTAACTCTCTCCACAATCTC
>JAQZBX010104670.1:0-10926 GCA_029593785.1 Cabassous unicinctus | reverse complement strand
GAACCCTGGCAAACATCAGCAGCTGTCTTGCTCCAACACGTGACAATGAACTTTGGTGAAAGAAGAAACTTAACGCTTTATGGCCTGGTATCTGTGGACTTCTATCCCAAATAAATACGCTTTATAAAGACCAACCCATTTTTTGGTATTTCACATTAGCCCCCCTTTGGCTGACTAATACACCCATCAAGATAAAATGATGGCTAGAGGGCAACAAAAAATTGTAAACCACACTGAGAAACAGGAAGACATGGACCAGTCCAATGAACAAACTAAAAACCAGGAAGAGATGCAGAACATCAAACAACTAATCAAAACTTTTCAAACAAATATCATGGACCAACTTAATGAAGTGAAGGAAGAGATTAGGGATATTAAGAAGACACTGGGAGAACATACTAAAGAAATTGTAAACATACATAAAAAGATAACGGATATGACGGTGATCAATGGCACAATCCAAGAAATCAAAAAGACACTGGATTCACATAACAGCAGATTTGAACAGGCAGAAGAAAGAATTAGTGATGTGGAAGATAATATATCCAAAATCAAACAGATAGTAGAACGGATAGACAAAAAGATAGAAAAAATCCAGCAGGGACTCCGGGATTTAACCGACAATAAAAATGCACAAACATATGCATTCTGGGCATCCCAGAAGGAGAAGAGAAGGGAAAGGGAACAGAAGGAGTGTTGAAGGAAATAATGGCTGAAAACTTCCATCACTATTGAGAGAGATGGATGTACAGATCCAGGAAGCACAGCACACCCCAAACAGTATAAATCCCAAGAGGCCAACTCCAAGACATACACTTGTCAAAATGTTCAATGTTCAAGACAAAAAGAAAATACTCAAGGCAGCAAGAGAAAAAACAACCATCATATACAAGGGAAGCACAATAAGATTAAGTGCTGATTTCTAAGCTGAAACCATGGAGGAA
Source organism: Cabassous unicinctus (assembly GCA_029593785.1). NCBI lineage: Eukaryota > Metazoa > Chordata > Mammalia > Cingulata > Chlamyphoridae > Cabassous > Cabassous unicinctus. Next base: position 9,982 of record JAQZBX010104670.1, on the reverse strand, counting down.
AGAAGACAGTAGTATGACATAGTCAAAGTACTAAAAGAAAAACACTTCCAGCCACGAATTCTCTATCCAGCAAAACTGGCATTCAAAAATGATGGAGAGTTCAAAATATTCAGAGATAAACAGAAATTAAGAGGGTATGCCAATAAGAAACCTGCACTTCAAGAAATACTACAAGAAGTTCTACAAGTTGAAAGGAAAAAATAAGGGAGAGAGAGTTGGATAAGAGTTTAAAAACAACTAAAAAGACAAAAACAGAAGCAAAACAACATATGACGTACATTAACCAAAAGAAAATATGGCTGAAGTAAGAAATTCATTTTAAGTAATAACACTGAATGTTAATGGATTAAACTCACCAGTCAAGTGACACAGATTGGCAGAATGGATAAGAAAATATGATCCATCTATATGCTGTCTACAAGAAACCCACCTTCGACCCAGGGATGCAAGGAGGCTGAAAATGAATGGATGGAAAACAATTTTACAAGCTAAGAATAGCCTAAAAAGGGCAGGAATAGCTATTCTAATATCAGACAGAATACACTTTAAATGAAAAACTATTGTAAGAGACATAGATGGACACTATATATTCATAAGGGTGCAATCTCTCAAAAAGAGAGAACAATCATAAACATTTATGCACCTAAATGAGTTGCCTCAAAATACATGAGGCAAACACTGGAAAAACTAAGTGGAGAAATAAATGCCTCTGCAATTATAGTGGGGGATTTTAATACACCATTATCATCATTAGACAGAACATCTAGACAGAGAATCAATAAAGAAACATAGACTCTGAACAATATATTAGAGGACCTGGACTTAATAGACATATACAGAACACTACACCCAAATACAACAGGATTTACATTTTTCTCATGTGTACATCGATCATACTCCAAGATAAACCACATGCTAGGCCACAGAACAACTCCCAATGAATTCAGAAAGATTGAGATTATACAAAGTAATTTCTCTGACCACACTGGAATGAAATTGGAAATCACTAAGGGCCAGAGAATCAGATTAGGCACAAAGATATGGAAGCTAAACACCACACTCTTAAACAAACAGTGGGTCAAGGAGGAAATCTCAAAAGAAATCAGTAACTACTTTGCAACTAATGAAAATGACAACATAACATACCAAAACCTATGAGATGCAGCAAAAGCTGTCCTGAGAGGGAAGTTCATGGCCATAAATATATATATCAAAAAAGAAGAAAGAGCTAAAAATGAAGACCTAACTGCACACTTGGAGGAATTGGAAAAACAACAACAAACTAAACCTAAAGGAAGTAGAAAGAAGGAAATAACAAACATTAGAGCAAAACTAAATGAAATAGAGAATAAGAAAGCACTAGAAAAAAATAAACAAAACCAAAAGCTGGTTCTTCGAGAAGATCAATGAAATTTACAAACCCTTAGCCAGACTAACAAAGAAAAAGAGAGAACAGATGCAAAAACACAAATTAAGGAATGATAAGGGGATATCACTACTAACCCCACAGAAATAAAGAGTATCATAAGAGGATACTTTGAAAAATTATATGCCAACAAGAACGATAATTTAGAGGAAATGGACAAGTTTCTAGAAACTCACAAACAGCCTACATTGATGAAAAAATAAATTGATGAACTCAACAGTCCATTTACAAGTAAAGAGATAGACTCAGTCATCAAAAACCTCCCAACTAAGAAGAGCCCAGGACTAGATGGCTTCACACCTGAATTCGACCAAACATTCTGGAAAGAGCTAACACTAATTCTGCTTAAGCTCTTCCAAAAATAGAAGTAGGAGGAATATTGCCTAACTCATTTTACGATGCCAAAATTACCCTAATACCAAAACCAAACAAAGATACCACAAGAAAAGAAAATTACAGACCAATTTCTCTAATGAACCTAGATGCTAAAATCATCAGCAAAATACTTGTTAATCGCATTCAACAACATATCAAAAGAATTATATCCCATGACCAAGTGGGTTTCATCCCTGGTATGCAAGAATGGTTCAATATAAGAAAATCAATCAATGTAATACACCACATAAAGAAATTGAAAGAAAATAATCACATGATCATCTCTATAGATGCAGAAAAAGCACTCGACAAAATACAGTACCCTTTCCTGATAAAAATGCTGCAAAAGATAGGAATAGAAGGAAACTTTCTGAATATGATAAAGGTTGTATATGAAAAACCCAAAGCCAACATCATCTTCAATGGTGAAAGCCTAAAAGCCTTCCTTCTGAGATCAGGAAAAAGACAACGATGCCCACTATCACCACTCCTTTTTAACATTGTCTTAGAAGTACTTGCTCGAGCACTGAGGCAAGAAAAAGATATAAAAGGCAACCAAATCAGAAAAGAAGGAGTAAAATATTCATTTTTTGCAGATGACATGATCCTATATGTAGAAAGCCCTGAGAAATCTACAACAAAGCTTCTAGAACTTATAAAGGAGTTCAGTAATGTCCCAGGCTAAAAGATCAATGCTCACAAATCAGTAGCTTTTCTGTACACCAATAATGAGCAATCTGAGGAGGAAATCAAGAAAAAAATACTATTCATAATAGTAACTAAAAGAATCAAATCCTTAGAAAAAAATTTAACTAAAGATGTAAAGGACTTATATACAGAAAATGACACAACACTGTTAAAGGAAATCAAAGAAAACTTAAATAAATGGAAGAATATTTTCTGTTTATGGATAGGAAGACTAAACATCATCAAGATGTCTATCCTATCCAAACTAATCTACAGATTTAATGCAATCCCAAAAAAAAACAAAAGTGTATTTTTTAAGGAACTGGAAAAACTAACTACAAAATATATTTGGAAAGGTAAGAGGCCCCAAATTGCCAAAGACATATTGAAAAAGAAAAATGAAGTTGGAGGTATCACATTACCTGAGTTTAAAACATACTACAAAGCTACAGTGCTCAAAATTGCATGGCATTGGCACAAGGATAGACATACTGACCAATGGAACTGAATTGAGAATTCTAATATAGAGCCTCGCATATACAGTCATCTGATATTCAACAAGGCCACCAAGCCCATTCAGTTGGGAGAGAAAGGCCTCTTTAACAAGTGGTGCTTGGAGAACTGGATATCCATATCCAAAAAACTGAGAGAGGTATACCATCTCACAGCAGATACAAAAATCAACTCAAGGTGGAACAAAGAACTAAATATAAGAGCCTAAACCATAAAGACCTTGGAAGATAATGTAGGGAAGCATCTACAGGACCTTGTAATAGGAAATGGTTTCATGAACTTCACACCCAAAGCATGAACAGTGAGAGAAAAAATAGATAAATGGGATTTCATCAAAATTAAAAGCTTCTGCACCTCAAAGGATGTTATTAAGAAAATAAAAAGGCAGCCTACAAAATTGGAGAAAATATTTGGCAACCATATATCTGATAGGAGCCTAATATCCTGCATATATAAAGAAATCCTGCACCTCGAAAATAAAAAGACAAACAACCCATTTAAAAAATGGGCAAGTGACTTGAAAAGATACTACTCCAAGGAAGAAATACAAATGCCTAAAAAGCACATGAAAAAATGCTCAACATTGCTAGCTATTAGGGAAATGCAAATCAAAACTACAATGAGATACCATCTTACACCCATCAGAATTGCAGCTATTTAAAAAACAGCAGACTATAAGTGTTGGAGAGGATGTGAAGGAATAGGAACCCTCATCCACTGCTGGTGGGATTGTGGAATGGTCCAGACACTGTGGAGGACAGTTTGGCAGTTCCTCAGAAAACTAACAATACATCTTCTTTATTATCAAGTGATTCCACTGCTGGGTATATATCCAGAAGAATTGAAAACAAAGACACGAACAGATATATGCATACCAATGTTCATAGCGACATTCTTCATAATTGCTAAAAGTTGGAATCAACCCTGGTGCCCATCAACAGATGAATGGATAAACCAAATGTGGTATGTACATACAATGGAATATTACTCAGCTAGGAATAAATAAAGTGCTAACACACCAAATAACATTGATGAATCTTGAAGATCTTATGTTGCATGAAGCAAGCCAGGCATTGAAGGATGAACAGTATATGACCTCACTGATTTGAATTAAGGAAAACGAGCAGTCTCTGAGAACCATTGTCTGAAAGATAAGTTAACAAGGAAGAGAAAGAGAATAGAAGGTTGTGAGTCATCACGCATATGGACATAATCTATGGTAAAGTGATAGAATATAGTTGCATATTGAATGATAGGACAGGTGGGTGGTGATATTACTGGGTTTGGTGGTGCAAGGTTGACAGGTGGTTAGATTAGGAAGGGCGTGTTAGAATATCCAGGATACTGGGGGCGAGTTGGGAGGGGGACTAGGTGAACGTGGGATTTGTGGGTATGATGTTGAAAGTGCAGGAGTCGGAATGCACTTATGACAGTATGACAAGGTAGTGTCACTGGTTTAGGGTGTAGGTTGGGGGGGTATTCAGGAAGGGGTGCATCTGGAGTAGGCTTTTGGAGAATGTGTGAGTGTTCATCCTGTCATAAGGTGTAGTGTCATGGAATGGAGACCCACACGGTGAGTGGGAAAGAGATGGACCCCAATCTTTGGGAGGACCAATTCACCCAGAAACAGACAGGTGGGTGTCTCTTAAGCACAAAGGTGGATCCTAATAGGAGAGGATAATCAACATGTCAATACCTCTTGTTGCATGTAACTATGAATCTTGTCATCCAATGAGTCAAGACAGGGGAGTGTCATGAGCCCCAGGGGGATGGGGAGGAAGGAATAGAAAAGATCAAACGGGGTATTTAGGGGTCATGGGAAATGTTTTTCATTAACTTACAGTAATGGACAAAGGACATGGTAAATATCATCAAAAATTATTAAATTGTACCTTGTAAATTGCAAACTATACTGTAAAACATTGACAAGTTTTAGTAGCTATGCTTCACTATCTGTACAACAGTTATAACAATGCTACCATCCACATAAAAAAGGTTTTAATATGGGTTGAGGAAAGGGGAAGGAGGTTGGGTATATGGGAGTCTCTAGTATTCTGTGTATGACTTTCCTGTGACCTAAAACTTCTTTGAAAATTAAATGAAAATTCGGGAGACACTGGGGAGTATGGAGGGCAGGTGCCACAGTACAGACTGGACACCCAATAATGCAGTGGTAAAATAGAGAATGTTCATATTTAAAAAAATTTTTTTTGCTTTTTCCCATTTTTTGAATATCCCAATCCTTTATTTCTAGTTTTTTTTAAGTTTCCATGTATTTTAGCTCTTATATGTAAACTTATCTTTATTATTTCATTTTTCTGTTAATTGTATTTGATTATTATATGGGCTTCATCTTCAAGGAAAGTTTGGATCACAGAAGGGTTACACAGGGGGTAGGATGGGATCATTGGTGGGGTGTGCCTGGGATGGGTGTTTCATGGGAACAAGTTCACCTGAATCTACATGAAAGATATATAAAATTGTTCAAATGATCAAGGGGTGGGGCATGGTCACAGTGGGTAGAAAATCACTAAATAAATGAAAGAATACTGAATTCCCAGCTGGGAGAGTTCTGCCACATTTTCCAAGGGAGCAGCAACAGTCCCCCGAGTACAGGGGCAGTGTCTGGCAAAAGAGGAGGGTCCACTGATGGGTTCTTGTTATTGATGACAAGCCTCACGAGTCTTTGCTCTTGTAATGGAAACTTAGCCTACTGTTATGGGGTGCCTAAGGGTTACCACCTGAGAGCCTCCTTGTTGCTCGAATGTGGCCTCTTTCTAAGCCAAACTCAGCATATGAATACATTACCTTCCCACCAGCTTGGGACATGACTCCTGGGGATGAGCCTCCCTGGCAACGAGGGATTAATACCAAGTGCCAACTGGCAACACGACTGGAAAAAGACCTTAAATAAAAGGGGGAAAAGGTAAAGATAAATGAGTTCATGTGGCTAAGAGACTTCAAAGAGAGTTGGGAGCTCATCCCAGTGGTAACGCTTATGCACGCCTCAGTAGGATCTCATAGAACACCAAAGTGGATATCATACCACACAGAGGGTCTCCTGAGGGCTTTGGAGACACCCAGGTCCTATATAAGGGGGGATAGCTCTAGAGATTGATGCCTTATCAGTGGGCTCTACTTTGTAATCTGTGCTCCTGACTGTGATAGAGATGGACTCAAATAAGTCCTCCCTGCACATAGTCCATCAGTCCCTTCTATTCAAACCTATATGGGATGCTGGAGTTCGTAGGTGTTCTTCCAGAGACTGTAGCCTCTGGCCTGCCCATGTGCCAGCTGTGCCTGGAATCTCAGTGGAGCTGCAACTCCTACACTGCAGCTCAATGGACTCACCCAAGTCACTTGATGAGGAGACGATGATGGACAATGACCATCCCAGGGAATGGAGAGAGACTGTAGCTGCAGGCAGTATAATCCCATCCACCGTATCCATGGGATATAAGCCCTCTCTCACTTGGAGGTGGAGTGGACATCACCATCCCAAACTCCTCAGGATTGGGGGAAGAGCTATGGACTAGAGTGGACTTCATGGTATTCCTTTGTAAACATAATATTATTCAAGCAATGGAAGAAAGTACAACAGTGATGTGGAGCCAGTGACCATTGGACACTTTTGGGGTAGGGAAGGAAAAAGCAGTTGTAATACAGGTGGTTTTTCAGGACTTGGGAATTATACTGAGTAACATTACAACAACAGATATAGGTTATTTTACATCAGCTAACATGCAGAACTGTGTGGGAAAGAGTGTGGTCTACAATGTGAACTATGGTTCATGCTTAGTGGCAAAGTCTCGGATGTGTATATCTATTGCAGGTGATTTGCCACACTAATGAAAGATGTTTACGTGGAATGTTATGGGAGGTGTGGGAGGTGGGGAACATGGAAATCCCTGTAATTTTTGTGTAACACTTATGTAATCTAAGCATCTTTTAAAATATAAAATAAATAAATAAATAAATCTTATATACATATGTATATATATATTTTTTTAATTTATTCCCAAATATTTGATTGTTTTATTTGCTATTATACATGGAATTTTTTTTATTCCCTCCTCTAATTGCACCTCAATAGTGTATAGAAACACTTGATTTTTGCTTATTAATCTTGAATCCTGCCACTTTCCTAAACTCGTCTTTAGTTCTAGTAGTTTGTTCCAGATTTTTCAGGAGATTCTAGATATAGGATCATATCATCAGTGAATATTGATACTTTTACTTCTTCTTTTCCTATTTGCATGTCTTTTATTAATTGATCTAGTCTAATTGCTCTAGCTAGAATCTCTAGTACACTATTGAACAACAACAACAAAAAATGGTGACAGTGGTCATCCTTGTCTTGTTCCTGATCTCATTGGGAAAGCTTTCAGCCTTTAACCATCGAGTACAATGCTAGCTATGGGTTTTTTGTACATGCACTTTACATTGTTAAGAAAGCTTCTGTCTTTCCTATGTTTTGGGGTGTTTTTATAAAGAAAAAATGCTGCATTTTGTTAAATGAATTTTCTGCCTTAATTCAAAGGATCATACGATTTTTTCCTTAAATTTATCAATATACTTTATTACACTAATTGATTTTCTTGTGTTGAATCACCCTTGCATACCTAGGATAATGCCCACTTGATCATGGTATTTAAATCTTTTAATGTGCTTTTGTATTTCACAAATATTTTGCTGAGGATTTTGCGTCTATATTTATTGGAGATATTTGTCTGTATTTTTCTTTTTTCATATTATCTTTACCTGTTTTTGGTGTTAGGATGATGTTGGCTTCATTGAATGAGTCTGCTAGCATTCTTTCCTGTTCAATTTCTTGGAAGAGCTTGAGCAAGATTGCTATTAGATCACCTTTGAAAGATTGGTAGAATTCACCTGTGAAGCCTTCTGGTCCTTGGCTATTCATCTTTGGGAGTTTTTTAATGACTGTTTTAATCTCTTCACTTGTGATTGGTTTGTTGTGGTCTTCTATTTTTTCTAGGGTCAGTGTAAATTTTTTGTGTTTCTAGGAATTTGCCCATCTCCTCTACAATGTCTCATTTTATGGTATACAGTTGTTCATAGTATCCTCTTATGATCTCTTGTATCTGCTGGGTCAATGGTAATGTCCCTCCACTAATTTCTGATTTTATTTATTTGAGTCTTCTCTCTTTTTTCTTTGTCATTCTAGCTAATGGTTTGTCGATATTCTTGATCTTCTCAAATATTCAAATTTTGTGGGGGTCTTTTTGTTCTCTATTTTTTTTGTTCTTAATTTCATTTATTTCTGCTCCGATTTTCTATTTCTTTCATTTGGCTTGGTTTTGAATTAGTTTTGTGTTCTTTTTCTAGTTCCTACAGGTGTGAAATTAGAATTTCAATGTTAGCTCTTTCTCCCTCTTTAATGTAAGCATTGTGTACTATAAGTTTCCCTCTCAGCATTGCCTTTTTAGTGTCCCATAAGTTTTGATATGTTTTGTTCTCATTTTTATTCATCTCAAGGTATTTGCTGAATTCTCTTGAAATTTCTTCTTTGACCCACTGATTTTTTAAGAGTGTGTTGTTTAATCAACATATATTTATGAATTTTCTATTTTCTGTCCATCATTGATTTCTAGTTTTATTCCATTATGATCAGAGAAAGTGTTTTGTTTAATTTAATTCTTTTTAAAATTTACTGACACTTGTCTTGTGACCCAATATATGGTCTAACTTGGAGAAAGTTCCATGAGCACTTGAAAGGAAAATATGTCTTCTGTTTTGGGGTGAAATGCTCTATAGATATCTCTTAGATCTAGTTATTTTATTATAATTTTCAAGTTCTGAGTTTCTTTATTTATCTTCTGTCTAGATGTTCTATCTAATACTGAGAGTGGTGTTTTGAAGTCTCCAACTATTATTGTAGAGACATTAATTTTTCCCTTCAATTTTGCCAGTATGTGTCTCATGTATCTTGGGGCACTCATGTAAGGTGATTAAATTTTTTGTATAGTTATTTCTTTTTGGTAAATTGCCCTTTTATGAATATATAATGACCTTCTTCATCCCTTATAACAGTTTTGCATTTGAAATCTATTTTGCCCAATATGAGTATCACTGCTACAGCACATTTTTGATTATTATTTGCATAGAATACCGTTTTCCAAACTTTCACTTTTAACCTGGTTTTGCCCTTATGTCTGAGATGTGTCTACTGTAGACAGAATATAGACATCTCTTTTTTAGCCATTCAATTAGTCAATGTCTTTTGAGTGGGGATCTCAATCCATTAACATCCAATGTTATTATTGTAAAGGCATTACTTACTTCATCCGTTTTGTCCTTTGGCTTTCTATTGTCATATTGATTTATTCTCTATCTTCTTACCTTTTAGTTTACCCTTACTAATAATCTTCATTTCTAAATTATTTTCCAAATCTCTCACCCTTGTTTATTTCCTTTCAGGCTGCAGCACTCCCTTTAGTATCTCTTGTAATTCTGGTGTTTGGGTAACATATTCTATTAGTTTTGGTTTCTTTGTGAAGACTTTGAACTCACTCTCACTTTTGAAGGACAGCTTTGGTGGATACAGAATTCTTGACTGGCAGTTTTTTCTTTCAGTACCTCAAATACATCATTCCACTTTCTTCTTTCTTTCATGGTTTATGATGAGATTTCGGTGCTTAATCTTATCTACCTTCCTTTGTATGTGATGATTTGCTTTCCTCTTGCTGCTTTCAGACTCCTTTCTTTATCTCTGATATTTGTCAGTCTGAATAATAGGTGTCTCGGAGGAGGAAAAAGATGGTGTCGGCTTAGGAGGGCGACTGCAAGCAGCTCCCAGATCACGGCAGAGAGTGGACAAGGTGCGGCACGGGTGTCTGTGCTGTGGGTGTGTGGAGTAAGAAGCTTGGGACATCTATCTGGACAGATCGATGGTGTGGACTGAACCATAGAGATTCGTGAGTTTTAAGCCTGCCTGTGGTGCTTAACACAGTCGGCTGACCC
>JAQZBX010104669.1:0-10928 GCA_029593785.1 Cabassous unicinctus | reverse complement strand
AAGTGAGAACATTAGCTTGTACAAATAATAAATTAGCAGCAGCAGCAGCAGTCTCCCTCTATGAGAGATTTACAGGTAGGATTGATTGCCCTTTGGACATATCAGGCAGTGAAGAGCTCTAGCTCAGAGTCAGGAAGAGTTCCTGCATCCAGAAGATGTACCTAAGTCCAGAACACGCCAAGATGGAGCAACCAGGATTTGCCTTTGAGTATGACCAGGCTGTGGAGTACCAGCAGTGGTGGCTAAAAGGGCAGTAACTGCAATTGCATCAGTGGGCTCGGTATTGCTGCTGCTGGTCCAGGCTGTAGCTCCCTTAGGCTTCAGCAGCAGCACCCCATCTTATTGTCTTATAATCAGCTTTTACATGGTGGTGGCTGAGTCTCCTAGTCTCTGGTGTGCAGGCTTGAGTTTGACACCAAAGCTGGACAAAGTACTCAATCTAGGAAGATTCTGGGGTTGTTTTACAAACTAACCCACATTTTTATCTGTATTTGTATTAGTCATCAATTCTTTTACATGCATTTAAAAATGATTTTATTTGTTAATTTTATCTTATAATAAAAACAAAGTTCACTATATTGATGTACAAAAGGAAAATGCTGATTCTGCCATATTCCCAAATCTCCTACTTCAGCCTATGATTATTGAATGGACAGGGATAGGTTAGTGAGTGCCATGCCATGACTTTTACTTCATGAACCCCTTGCCATTGCTTCACATATTTCTCTTCCTGTTCTTTCTCTTTATGCAAAATATTTCATCAATATTCCCAGTGGTAATAAATATTAATTTATAAAATATTAATTTTAAAGTAGAATGTGATAAGATATGCAGACAAGCAGATGCATATTAAAATTCTTCCCCATTCTCTCCAAGGAGATAATTACCTTAGGCTAAAAAGTAAATGCTCAGCCTTCTGCCCCTTTACTTTGCCCGTTAACATTAGTAACTAGTTAATTCTTTAAAAACAATCTTGCTAGTACCCAATAATCTTGCCTTGGTATAGAAATTAGAGTCCCCTCTAATCTATGAAATTCAAATAAACGAGACAGTAAAAAGAGAAATGTTAGTTCTAGCTCCTGAAATCTGAGCTGGTTGGAAAATATCTAGACATACTGCTTCTTCTGGATGCCACAAAGACTCTGGAAGACAAGGTCATCAAAAGCCTCCAGTCTCTGCTTTCTGAGTTTCTTCTGGTAATGTTTGTAAACTCGTTCCTCAAAGCATCCCAATGCAAAACACCTAGGAATGCTAGATGAAATATGCCCAATAGCCTTCTAAATGCATAACTGAACTCACTAGGGGTAAGCATAATCTCCAGATGCCAGAATTCAAAAAAGACATGGGAATCAGAATGGCAGGCTGATGCTAAAGCTATGGATGCTCTAGGGAAGACTGTCAATCTTAGTAAACAAGAACTTTAGGTTTTAATGGCTGTGCCCAGGAGAGTAGAAATAACCTTAAGCCAAAGTAAGATGAGGTGTTAGTACAGAGGCTTCTTCAAAAGAGCAGGAACCACGAAGCACTATGCCTTCATGGAAAGGTAAACAAGAGAACATTCACCCACCAGAAAAGGGGGTAGTTGACAAGGAAACATATGTATCATAGCCTGCAATCTGCTTGGAAAAATAAAGTCTATACCAATAATTCCGTATTAGAGAACTGCCCTGATACATGTTTGTTGTAAAAATTTCTGGAAACCTGGAAAAAGTAGCAAAGGTTAGTTATTGCTTGGCAATAATTTTGGGTAACTGGCAGAAAAAGTGAAAATTATCTCTGGAAGCTCGTCCTCATTTCAGGCCTTTATGGCCCGTATGAGCTCAGATTACAACAAACACAAAAATACGTAGAGAAATAAACCACCCAAAGTAGGGCTAACAGACCTCAAAGAAATCCAGATAAAAGAATCATCAGTTATAGAGGATAAACTACCTATATTTAAAATGTTTAGTTGAATATAATAAGTTTTCAAAACTTGAGAGAGGAATAAAATATTGAAAAATGAAAAACAAAGTAATATGGGTAAGAATTAAAGGAATGAAAATATAGTAAATGCAATTAAAATCTAATAACTATATGAGAAAGAAACAGATAAATAATGAACCATAAGATAGATCATAACAAATTCACAAGATGCATTGCAGGGAGAAAAAGAGACGGAAAATATCAATATGAAATAGACCTGAAGTATAGAATAAAAAAGCCTAACATATATCTAATAGGAATTACAGAAGAATTGAAAGATTAATGAGAAACAATACTAGAAAGGGAACAGCTGAGAATCCCGACTCAGCAAGCATAGCAAATTTCAGATGGGGCAAACAAAAATAAATACATGTAGACATATCATATGGAACTGTAAAGTACCAAATACAAAGAGATTTTAAAAGTCACCAAAAAAGACCAGACAGTTACCTATAATATGGCATCTCAGCAATATAATAGAAACCTAATAATCCTGGGATAATATTTCCTGCCCTTTTTATGGTAAGAGGCTTTCTGTAATCTATATAGATGCAGGTTAAAACGTGCTCTTTTGATGTAAGCTTGAGAAAAATCAATTTTTTCCTCCCAGGAGGAGTCTCTTGATAAATACATAGTAAAATTCCTCAAGTTACCATAAAGGGTATTGCATTTCTCTTATGTATTCCTGTGAGATCCTCATAAAGATATGCCTGTGGAACCTATGCCCTAACTCTATTTCATCTTTCATGGTATTTATGAATGAGAACTCATGTCTAGATGGCTGCTTATGCACTAGAGCCTTTCCAACTTTGGACTGTCCTTGGTGTAGATGCCAATGAAGTTGGCTCATTTGGAGTCAGCAAATTGCTAAGATATGGATTTAAAGGATGGCTGCACTGCTCCTCCTGGGGGGTTTACTGGGTACTGGTAAATCTCCATCACTTTTGCTTTTCTCCTTTTCCCTGACAGAAGGCTGGGATTCCATTCCTCCCACCACTACAAGGATGCACTTTATAAGTTCTTTTTTTGTGTGTACATCTTTCAAAGGGCAAAATGAATGGAAGGTTTAAATGAGATAATGAATACAAGACACCTAGGACTGAACCAGGAACATTGTAGGCACTCAATTGTCTTCTTTTGTGAATGATTTTTTCCACTGAAAATAAAATCAAGAAGAACCAGTATAGAGTAGAGTAACATTGATCAGATTATTTTTACATTCCCTAGAAACCATCATGAGATTTTAGGGATTAATATATTTTTTATCTTTCCCTAAAGTGAAAGAAAAATAAAAAATTACCAAAACATATATATCCTAGTAATGTGGAAGAGATAATAATAATAAAAATAATAATAATAAAACTCTTAAACAGCTCTTAGCAATTCACGATAGATAACTGAGTCACTATTGGGCTAGGGTGAGTAAGTTGTATCCAAGCGTGTTCCAGCCTCTCATTTTGCTTGCACCATTCCTCAGCTAGAAAGGTAGAGTGACTGGGAAGGAGGTTAGAATAGGAGAGGCTGTTTTAGTTTGTCATAGGCCTTCTGATGCAAAGTAGTAGATATGGGTTGGCTTTTATAAAGGGGATTTATCTGGGGTAAGAGCTTACAATTCCAAGGCCTTGAAAAGTCCAAACCGAAGCACCATCTGAGGTGCTTTCTCACCAAAGTCAGCTACTGTTGATTCTGTTGTCTGGGCACGTGGCAAAACAAGATGGCCTCAGATCTCTGCCAAAGTTTGAGCTCAGCTGAAGGCAACCAGGCATATAACAGGGCTTGTCTCATCTTAAACTACTATGTGGGCCCAGTCTCTTTGAGCTTCTTGGGGGCTTCCATTTTCCTCCAGCCCTCTCTCTCACATTGCAGAATCAAATATGCCGACTCTCTTTTCCTCTGTCTGTCCATTTCTATGAGCCCCAGCAAGAGGGCGGAGAGTCAACTTGAGTCAAGCCTCACTGATGTAGTCCAATCAAAAGCCCTAAAGTGGTCTTATCCAATATCTAATTAAAGGCTCTCAACTGAATTTAATGCAATCAAAGAGTATCATACCCAGAGGAATAGATTAGTTTACAAACATAATCTTTTTCTTTGGGATTCATGAAATAATCTCAAACTGCCACAGAGGTCTTGTTCATAATTCTTTTAAGTTTGCCTCCTCTTCTGACTTTGTGTTCTTGCCTAGTGAAGAAGGCAACTATTCTAGATTATACTATATTCTGCTTTTATCTTTGAAACAGAACATATAGGTTTTCAGGGGATAATCATGATATAAAAGGCAGAAAAGAATCTTCTCTTAATTTTGGATTATGTGTCATTTCTTAACCTCAGTTTTCTCTCTTGTAAAATGGTACAATATCCACCTTACAGTATAGAGGCCCCCTTGGTTGAAATAGTCACTACCATCAGGATAAATGCCAAACTCCTTAGCTCTGCATCAAGGATCTTGATTGTTTTGACTCTCTGCTTTTCCTCTGGAATTGACTAGTCTTACCCTCCTCCTTCCACTTTTCACCTGGTCAAGCTAAATATTTGCTTTTCCAGAATGAGCAAAACTCTCTCAATTAGGTAGGTTTCTTTTACCTAAAAAAATGTTTTTCCCTTACCCTATCAGCTAGCTACTTCCTATTCACACTTTTATTTTCAATTTAGATTTGACAACTTCCTACAGGCCTGGCATCACCCTAACCTACTCTAAATTAAACATTCTTCCTATATACTTGCTTTTGAACTCTGTATAAGCTCTTATCAACATTGCAGGTATGCCATATCCTGCTGTGTCTCTGTCTCCCTCAATAAACTATAAGATTTTACAGTAGAAATTGTATTTATATTAATTTTGCAGCACAACCAAATCACAGATTTTAACAAATAATCATAATTTTATTAATATCTGTTGAAAAAAGAATAACTATGCTTGTGAGGGCTTTTGCTAATGATAAATACAATTGAAAATCAATAACTAATGAGAAAAGATTAAGTTAATGCTCTAAATCAGGTGTGTTTTAAAGAATTCTCATAGATCTTTATATAAGGTAGTTAATATTATTATCCCCATAGCATGGATGATGAAATTGAGGCACAGAAAAATAATTGCATAAGGACACACAGCTGATTAATGGTGAAGCTAGGATTTGAACACAGACCCCTCTGCCTATAGAATCAAGTTTTTGCTGGCCTGTACCAAACAATGTCTGTAAATACAGGCTCCCTTCTAACTGTCTTTCTTCTTCACCACTTTTCCTTAACTTCCTTTTATCTTGAGCAGTTAGATCACATGGTTTGAGTTATTATGTACAGAACAATTATGTCAATCACCATAATAAAAATCTCTTACATGGAAGAACATGATAGCAGATGGTTTCACTCAACATTTTTCAGTCATGTAAACTCCTTGTTATGTGGCCAAAAGCCCTCTCATTTTTGAGACTATGAAGAGGCTTTCAAAGGTGTATTTTGTTGTGAATCCTTTAAACTTACATGAAAAATAAAAAGTTTGGGGTTTTCCGGTTTATTTCTTTTACTCAAATGACTGAATAAAGCAAAGGAACTGAAATACTAAACGGAAATGGATACTTTTATATTTGTTTTTGATTTTGGAAATAGTTTGAGGGAAACATTAAAAGAAAAGGTTTAGACAGGAGCTTTGAACAACCAGCAAGATCTGGCAGAATCATCTTTCTCAAAACTCCAGAAAACAGTTAAAGGATTGCAGTGACAAGCAAGTGCCAAATCAAGCAAAAGGCTATTTGAAAGCAATAGAATCCTCTGGCATCCTGGCTGGTCTCTCCCCTATCCCTCACTGTTCGGCATAGAGCTAGCACATGCTCCCAGTGTGGATCCCTGATCCTAGTTTTGGAGGAAGCAGAGTAATCCTTAGGCACATATTGGAGCATATATGTATGACTCAGTCTGTTTGTGGTGGCCTGAGGAACTCACCAACGCAGAGCTTACCCTGCATGTAGATGGTAGCTCACAGAGCTCTCCTACAAAATCCAGTCAAGCAGCTACCTGTGGCAAGTGATTGCTGGCCATATGATATACAGAACTGTGAGAAAACTGTTTCCTAGGAAAGAGGGGAGGATATTTGAATCTGTGTAGACAAGGGAATTCTTAGAACCATGCATGCATACCCAAGAAAAGATGTTTGCACATAAAGGATCAGGGTAGATTTTACACTTTGACCTGGAGCTATCTCTATGAAGAGATAAGCTCTGAAGGAGAGCACTCACACAGGTCAATCTGCAAAGACTGGGGAAAGGGTTTTCTTCCCCCGACCTTCTTTTTTTTTCCTTTTTTTTTTTTTTGATTAGCTCCTTGCATTTAAGGAAACCTCTGCCATAACACTAGCTGGATATAAGCTTAAGGAACCAGATGACTCAGAGTTGTAAGTTCCAGCAATAACTCACTAAAATGTCAGGTTGCAACAAGAGATTACAAAACATACAGAGAAAAAGGAAGTGATTACCCAGGCAAAGGAGGTTAAAACATTAAAAATGATTAATGAAGAGAATCAGACCTGGACATACCAGACAAACACTTTTAGAAAATGGTCCTAAATTTGTTCAAAGAGTATGTAGTTTGGCATTTATGAATTCCAAAAATAGATATTGGATTTTGTTTGTAAACTGGTCTGTTTCTCTGGGCGTGATTAAATTATGATTAGGACTTTGATTGGGCCATGTCAGTAGGGCGTTGAGTTGCCACCCCTTGGTGAGTGGGGACTCACAGATAAAAGACATGGCAAAGGACAGAGTTGGAGTTCTGATGTGGAGTCTTGAGCTAGAGCCCTGGGAAGTAAGCAAACAGAGGACCTTAGTCGTGAGGAAAGAGAGAAGGCCCCAGGAAGGGAAACAAGTCATTCGCCTAATAGTCTACGGCTGGCCTTGTGTAGATAACACAGCAGCTGAGCCCAGAGAGAGGCAAGCCCTGGGAAGAGAGGAACCCAGGAAGCCTGAACCCTTACAAACCTCGGCAGCCATCTTGCTCCAACACTTAGCAATAGACTTTGGTGAGGGAGGTAACTTGTGCTTTATGGCCTGGTAAACGTAAGCCTCTAACCCAAATAAATACCCCTTATAAAAACCAACCGATTTCTGGTATTTTGCATCAGCACCCCTTTGGCTGACTAACACAAAGAGCTAATGGAAAACATGGACAAAGAACCAAAGAAAATCAGGAAAAATATAGATGAACATAAAAAGAATATCAACAGAGAGATGGAAATTGTGAAAAGGAACCAAACAGAGATGAAGACCACAGTAACAGAAATTAAAATTTCCCTGGAGGGCACGATCGCAGATTGGAGGTGGCAGAATTAGGAATCAGTGAACTTGAAGATAAAAAAAATTGAAATAATCCACTATGAGGAGCAGAAACAGGGAAGAATGAAGAAAAGTGAACAGAGACTGAAAAACCTGTAGGACAACACCAAACATACCAATATACAGATTGTGGGAATCCCAGAAGGAGAAGAAAAAGAGAAAGGAGCAGAGAGAATATTCAAAGAAATAATGGCTGGAAACTTCCCAATTTTAACAAAAAACATGAATATATACATCCATGATATGCAACAAACTCCAAACAGGATAAATCCAAATAGACCCACATTGTGACAAATTATAAGCAAACTGTGAAATGCCAAAGATAAAGAGAGAATTCTGAAAGCCACAAGACAGAAGCAACCTGTCGCATCCAAGGGAGATTCAATAAGATTAAGTGCGAATTTCTCATTGAAACTATGGAGGCAAGATAGCAGTGAGATGACATATTTAAAGAGCTGGAAGTAAATAATTGCCAAACAAGAATCCTATATCCAGAAAAACCTGTCTTTCAAAAGTGAGGGAGATAGTAAGACATTCCCAGATAACCAAAAGGAGTTCATCACCATTAAACTGGCCCTATAAGAGATGCTAAAGAGAGTTCTGCAAATTGAGAAGAGAGGACTCTAGACTATATGGTGAAGCTACATAAAGATATAAGGATCTCCAGTAAGGGAAATAAAATGGCTAAATATAAATGCCATTTTATTGTATTTTGGGTTTGTAACTCCACTTTTTACTTCCTAGAGGGAGTAAAAGGCAAATGCATAAAATGAAATGATAAATCAGTAGTTTCGGACTCATAATGTATAAACATGAAATTTGTGACAAGAGCTATATAAAGGTGTAGACAGAAAGGCAAAGGAACATAGTTTGTGTATATCATTAAAGTTAAGTTAGTATCTAAGCAAATAAGAATGTAATACATTTAGAAAAATTAAAGTCCCATGGTAACTACAAAGAAAATATGAGAGAATATGCATACTCACAGAGACAGAAATCAGAGTGAGTACAAGTGGCCAGGGGCAGAAGGGCAGGGAGATTGGGGAGTTAATGCAAAATGATATAGGGCTTCTGTTTGTGGAGATTGGAAAGTTTTAGTAAAGGAAGGTGGTAAGGGTACTGCAACACTATAAATAGGAGCAATCACACTGACTAGTATTCTTGGGAGTGGTTAAGATGGGAAAATTTTTGTTGTATATATGTTTCCACAATTAAAAGGAAAAAAAAAAGAATGAGCAAATAAAGAGACAATGTCAAATGTGATACGTGATTCTGGACAAGAGCTAATAATGGAACAGAAAAGGATAAAAGAACATCTGTAAGCTTTATATCAATGTTAAATTTCTTGAACTTTTAAACTGCATGTACCATGGTTAAATCAGTGAATATTCTTTTCTTAGGAGAAGTACATGGCATTATTAAGTGTTCAAGGAGCATGATACATACAACCTACACTCAAGTGTTCAGAAAATAGATTGATATAAAGACAGATGGATAGATAAATTGATACAGCAAATGTGACAACAGATTAAAACTGGTAGATCTGCATATATGGAGATAGGAGTATGCTGGAGTTCTCTGCATAGGGTTTGTATTATTTTTGTAACTACCTGTAAGTTTGAAAGTATTTCACAACAAAAAGTTAGGGGAAAAAGGCAAAGGTCTATAAATGTCTTCATGGGTAGATTGCTGCTGGAATACACTAAGGCTTTGAGCCAGGCCCTTGCTACAAGGTAGAGAATTACCATGGAATTCCAATCTTTTAAACCACTTCGAGGTTAGAACACATTGTAACCCATGCCCAGGTACCCAGGAAAAAATTTCCTGGAACCTCAGAAAGAATTAGGAAGCTCTTGAAGCCCAGTAATTGCTCTACACAGTGGACCACACCAACTCAATATCCTCTGAAGCGTATTGAAGTTCTATAAGCAATAGGAGCTGGTCGCAAGATAAATCAAATAAAATTGTCCTTGGAGAAATCATACATATGTATTAACTAAGACTTTAAAAAAGCCTTTGATAATAGCAAACCACCAGGTTGAATTTTAGATGAATTCGTGTATTGGAAGAATTCAATCTTTTATCATCATTCACAAGACAAGATTGAAACTAGAGCAAAGGTAAGTGATCTCAGAAGTTAATTACTCTGTCTTCATTAAAATGTGCAATTTTCTTCATTTAATGCACATTTTTGTTTCATGATAGTGCAGTATTTTAAGTGTATATAAAAGGTGCTATATGTGAAAAATAATAGTTATAACTACTATTTAATTAGTATACCTAGTTAAAAAAAAGAACAAAACAATGCAACTAAACAAAAACCTTGCATCTAGAGTACAAAGGAAAAGAATGACAACAACAAGTTTACAGTAGAAAGAATAGGAAAAGAAAAATTAATTTGAACTTCTTGAGAGCAGGGATTTTATTTTATTCATATGAATTGTTGGTTTAGCAAGGTGCAAAGTGGATGCTTAATAAACGTCGATTGGATTGAACAGTTTGTTGAACCAAACTGGTCATCACTGAAGGAAAGAGGAAGGTAAGAAGACTCAGAAGAAATATATTAAGGGCTGCATTAGTCAGGGTTCTCTAGGGAAATAGAATCAACAGGAGATATCTGTCAATAGTATGAAATTTTATAAGAGTCTCTCACGTGACCGTGGGAAGGCACAAGTCCAGGTTCCACAGGCAGGCTGCAAACCAGGGGCTCTGATGAAAGTCCAATGAAGGTCATTGATGAGTTTCTGGGAGATCTTGGCTGTCCAAAGACTAGCTGGGAAATTCTCCCTGAATGCTGAAATCACTTCCCCTTTCAAGGCATTCAACTGTTTGGATAAAGTGTCACTCATTGCTGAAGGCAATCTCCCTGATTGATGTAGATGTAATCAGCTATCTATGCAGTAACTCACTGGTGACTAAAGTCCATAAATATCCTTGTATTACAATCAGCCCAGTGCTTGCTTGACCAAACAACTGGGCACAATTACCTGGCTGAGTTGACCCATCAACCTAACCATCACAGGGACCCATTGATAACTAGGGCCCACACGCAAAATCCATCCTGTTGCCTGTTTTTGCAAACAAAGAAACCTAGTCATGTCCATTATTTACATATGGTATATGGATACTTTCTCACCACAACAGCAGAATTAACTATCTCTATGGAAAGATACATTATGGACCATAAAGTCTCAAATATTTACTGTTTGGTCCTTTACAGAAAAATTTTGCCAAATTCTGCCATGTAGGTTAACTTATAGTATTGAATGAAGAGAAAAGCCGTGATTTGCCATCTATAAAACCTTCCCAGCACCACCAGTTTTAGCCCGGTTTTTATCATAGAGCTCATGTGTCTTTAGACAATAGACATAGAGATGGGATGGTGGTGCCAGATGTGAATGTACATAATTGATGACCATACTATAGTCACATTAAAAAACTTTAGACTCACACAGTGCTGAGCTTGAATCCTTGGTGTGGGGCTTTTAAGCTGTGATATTTGGGACAAGTTTCTTACCCTTTGACTATCCAATTTCTCTTCTAGAAAACATGGATGCTCATGGCATAGCTTTTTTTCAGGAGGATTAAAGGTGATAAGATATTTAAATTGCCTGGTTGATAATAAGTGTTCAATAAATATAT
>JAQZBX010104668.1:0-10927 GCA_029593785.1 Cabassous unicinctus | reverse complement strand
CTGCTTATCTCCCCCTTGCTGTGAGGTCCTGCTGCATCAGTCCACCATGCTGCGCGGGCTGGCCTGCCCTCACAAGGAGGCCCCGGGAAGCGAACCCGGGGCCTCCCATATGGTAAACGGGAGCTCTATCGATTGAGCCACACCCGCTTCCCCATATGGCTCTTTAATCTCTAACTTTCGGAGATCCTTCCACCGCATTGGCAATGTATCTGATGAACCAAGGAACTTAAAATCAAGCTATATTGGTTTATTCTCTTCTAGCATGACTTTTATCCTTACTCTAATGCTCCTCTCCCCTCCAAAAAAACACCCACTCTAGATGATTAAAAAAAAAAAAAAAAAAGTCAAATAATATAATGTGTATTAAACACACAAGAGAAAGCATTCATTGTTTTCTTAAACCAATCTTTTTAACCTTTGGGAATTAAAAAAAAAAAGACAAAAGCAAAATGTAATTACTCCTTAAGTGGTAGCTGCTTAAACCTTACACCCAAAGCATGAGCAAGCAAGAAAAAATGGATCAATGGGACCCTCTGCAAAATTCAACACTTTTGTGCATCAAAGGACTTTGTCAAGATGAAAAAGCAGCCTACTCAATGGGAGAAAATATTTGGAAATCACATATTAGAAAAGGGTTTATAAGGGCTTGATTTCCATGTTAAATAAAGAGATCATACAACTCAACGATAAAAAGACAAGCAATCCAATTAAAAAATGGACTAAAGACAGACATTTTTCCAAAGAGGAAATACAAATGTGGTCAAAAAGCACATGTTCAATATCACTAGCTATTAGGGAAATGCAAATCAAAACTACAACGAGATACCATCTCATCTCAACGAGATACACACCTCATAAAATGGCCATTATTAAAAAAAAAAACCCAAAAAACAGAAAACTACAAGTGCTGGAGAGGATGCAGAGAAATAGGAACACTCCTTCACTGTTGGTGGGAATGTGGAAGCCTCTGTGGAAGACAGTTTGGAGGCTCCTCAGGAAGCTAAGTATAGAACTGCCATATGATCCAAGAATTCCTTTACTAGGAATACATCTAGAAGAACTGAAAACTGTGACGCAGACATTTGCACACCAATGTTCTTAGAGGCATTATTCACAATTGCCAAGTGTCAACTGGATGAATGGATAAACAAAATGTAGTATATACATATGATGGAATACTATGTTGTGGCAAGAAAAAATGAAATTGAGGCACATACGACAACATGGATGAACCTTGAGGACATTATGTTGAGTGAAATAAGCCAGACACAAAAGGACAAATATTGTATGGTCTCACTAATAAGAACTAAATATGGTGAGTAAACACATGGAGTCAAAATCTAGAGTACAGGTTACTAGTAGATAACATGAGGGTGGACAAGGGGTACCGATGCTTAACGTATATAGAATTAATTAGGTTGACTGTAAATGTGTGGAAATGGACAGAGTTGATGGTAACACATTATATTGAGTATAACTAACACTGCTGATTTATAAATGTGATTGTGGCTGAAAGGGGTAGTCTAGGGATGTAAACGTCAATTGAACGAAAGATGAAGAATAATCTAGGAACAGTCTAACATCGGGCACTTGGTGGTAGATGAGGATTGTGGTTAATAGTACAAATACAAGAATGTTCCATGAACTAGAACAAATGTATGTCACTATTACAAGGTGTTAAGAATATGGTGAAACATCCCAGATGTCCATCAACTGACAAATGGATAAACAAACTGGTATATACACGATGGAATATTATTCAGCTGTAAGAAGAAATGAAGCTGTAAAGTGTAGGACAATATGGGTGAACCTAGAGGACATTATGCTGAATGAAGGAAGCCAGGCACAAAAGGACAAATACTGTACGATTTCATTATTATGAATTAAATATAATGAGCAAACTCATGGATTTATTAACTAGAATATAAGTCACCAGAGAATAGAGGATGATTATAGAGAATGGAAAGCTAAGGTTTAATCTGTGCAGAATTGGTAAAAAGTTGTTTGTAAACGTTTGGAAATGGTGAAAGCACATCATAGGATTTGTAATTAGTAGCGCTAACATATGGGTATGATAGCTATTTTTTGTTTGTTTTTGTTTTAGTAATGAAAATGCTCTAATATTGACTGAAGTGATGAATGCACAATCGGTAATTATACCAAATGCCATTGATTGTACACTTTAGATAAATTATATGGCTTACGAACAACAAAAAAATAATAGGGTGAGTTGGAGGAAAAATAAACCAAATATAAGATACAGACTATAGTTAATAGTAATATTTTGATAATGCTCTTTCATAAGATGTTATAAACGTTTCACAACAATGCAAGGTATTGGTGGTGGGGTGATGTATGGGAGCCCTGTATGATGTTATGCATGTTTGTTTTTGTAAGTTCACAACTTTTACTGTATATTTATTGCTAATTTATGTTTATGTATGAATGATATACTTCAATAAATTTTTTTAATGAAAAAAAAAAAAAAAAAGAATGGAGGAGCTCTTAATAGTTTGAGAGCTATTAGAAAAGACTGAAAATGATTTTCCAATAAATTGTTAGATTTCAGACTGATTAAAAAGAAGATACTACATCAATGCTAAGGGTCAGTAATAGGGGGCATGAGATTTTTTTCCCACTGGACTTAAGGAAAATGTTCTAAAATTGACTGAGGCGATGACAGCACAATTCTGTGGTGAAACTGAGAGCCAATGAGTGTACACTTTGGATGGAGTGCTAATATTAGGACGGTTTATGGAATAAACACACCAAATATAAGCTCTGGACCATATTTAGCAGCAGTATTTTCATGATGTTCTTTCATAATTTGTAACAAATGTTCCACAACAATGCAATGTTGGTTGGTGGTGGGGTGATGTATAGGAATTCTGCATTTTATGAATGATTGTTTTGTAAGCTCACAACTTCTCTTAAAAGAAAAAAAAAAAAAACTAATGAAAATTTAATTACTCTTAAAATATGCAAAGACCAGGATTTTAAAGCAATCTTGGTTTAAGGATAAGGTACTTTAGATTCTGAATGAGTTTTAAAAAGGAAAAAGTATGTAATTCTAATAACTGTTTCAAAATATACTTGATTTACAATTCAGGAAGGAAAATTAAAATTTCCTTCTTCTTAAGGTAATGATTTGAAGTGGTAACCAAAAATAAGACTCAAAGCAATACAATTCTATCAAACGCTCTAGACATTTAAAATCCTAACATTTATTATTACTTGGGGAGAGACTTTCTGAAACTGATATATACCAACCTTTCAGAAATCTGAGTCTTTCCATCTAATCTGAGATATCTATGCTGATGATGTTTTAAGAGAACCTCTAAAATGTCCAGCATCATGGTAAATTGGCTAAATAATACAACTCTATCACCCTGTGAATATATGAACATAGATTAGAAATACAGAAAAATTAAATTATTATACTACTCAATGCCTTCATAGGTTTAAACAATTAAGAGTTTTACTCATATATCATGTTGACAGCTTGATGGCAAATTCCCTCTCTATGATACAAACATGGAAGGATCAGTTGCTTCTTTAATAATAATTAAGTAATGATACTTAAGATAAATTTCTCATTTTAGCTTATATATTGTACCTTATATATGGTAATCTTGCAAATTTAAGCTATTTCATGTATATACTTGTATAAATAATATTACTTAAACAAGTATTTAACAAATAATGTCTTAAAAATACTAATTTTGAAGCAATCATACACATTGTCATCTATAACAAAATTATTTTTAAAAAACATCAATACAGATGTAGTCTACTATCTTCTATTGTTCTGAGGTTCCAAAGAGGAAAAGAATCAATCAGGAAAACACATGCCCAAATATATCAAGGAACTGTTTAAAATCCTAGAAGAATGTAGAAGAGACATAGGCTAAAGCCTCAAAAATTGGGAACTAATTGAGAAAATACAAAACTAGTACCATTCCGTTTTAATACCTTCTGTTTCAATTCATTCAAGATGTATCCCAAAGCTCGGAATTTTCCAGAATCTAAAATCAAATCCATGTCTAACTGGAAGCTATTAATATGTCGATATTGTTTACAAAGTACATGCAACTCAAAGTCTGTCATAACTTCCATATCTTCAAAGATCAGGTCAGGGTTAGCCTCACAATGCGTAGGTTCCTTTAAAAAAAAATTACTTCAGTATGAAAATGTATAATACGATCAGATCAATTTATTGAAAATTGTTCCCATGTGATAAAATACCTAAATCATCAAACATTTTAGTGTACCAGATTCTGTCAATGAAGTTAATATTCATTTTTTAAGGTATAATAATGAGGGAAACTTTTATCTTGTTAGAGAAACATACTGAAATATTTACAGATGAATTAATACTGTGTCTAGAATTTGGACAAAAATTCTGGGAGGGATACAAATTACAGACGAATCAAGTAGTTTCACTGTCAGATAACTACAGAAGCTGGGTGAAGGGTATATGGGCTGAGGAGTTCATTATATGATTCTCTCTCCTTTTACATATGCTTGAGATTTCCCATATAAGTTTAAGATAACATAAAACTTTAAAAAAATAAGCAAATGGTTACTATTCAACACAAAGATAATAAGGAGAAATAAGGGTTGGGTGGCAAGGAAGAATGGGGCAAATATAGAGAGTAATGGCTAAAACAATAAAGACGAAATACAATAAAAAAAGAAATAAAATGAAGTTGATAAATGACTCACCAACTAAGACATAAAACCTGAAGGATCTTTAAAGTTACACTTTTATAATATACTTCATTTTATGTCCTAGGTTATATCCTAGGTTTTCAGAAATAAAGTACATTATGGAAGTCTAGCTGGCAACTTTTTCTTTAAAGGGCCAGATAATTAAACATTTTAGGCATTGCAGACAAGTTGATCTGTCCCAACAAGCTAACTCTTGCCATTGTTGTGAGAAAGCAGGCATAGTCAACCTATAAACGAATGGGTGTGGCTGAGTCATAAACTTTATTTATAAAAAACGGTGTGGCAAGATTTACTCCCCAACCCCTATCCCAGTACTATAGTCTGCCGATCCCTCATCTAGATTATTGATTCTTGCTTGGTTCTTACGTTCCCCCAAATTATCTTGAAAATTGTCTTAATAATGTTTTTCTTAAATATGTGGTTAAAGGATTAACATGTCTATTAGGTTTGGCAGTCTTATTTTTAGTCCAAGTCTTACCTTTAGCATAAGCTGAGACATTTCCTTGAGTTTTTCAGCTGTGTAATATTGACGATGTAATAAAGGATGATTGGCCATCTTTCTCAATTGCATCATGACATTGCACATTTCTGTGTTTTTTTCTATGATCCAAAGAGCACACATTTTTAAAAAAAAAAAGGTGAAGGCTGTTTGTTGAAATATATTGCAACTTAAACAGAAAGGATTTAAATTACTTCTTTAAATTCCAACTAGTTTTAAAAATGAGCAAATCTCTCTATCATATGACTAACAAATTACAAGACAATTTTTCACATAAAATTGAGAAAATCAGGTTATACCCATGTTATTGATAGATTTTTTCAATCTGTTGAAAAGACCCAAATAGAGCTGCTCCTGCTTCTCTGACATTGCACATAACTCAATTTGGTCTTTTTTGGGAGGTAGCTGCTTGAGAACCTGAGAAAGGAAAACAGTTTTAGATGACCATTTTAATACAGACTAAAACAATTAAAAAAAACAAAAACAATTATAACCAAAAACAATCAGATAAGTTACCTCTTCTTTTACTCTTCTGAGAATAAATGGCTTTATAATTTGCTTTGCATGTGCTATTCTCTCCTTTTCATATATACTTTGCTCATCTGCTGATTTCTAAGTGAAGTAAAACACACCCTTTAGAAATTATTCATTTAAATTATAACAACAGTATTATACAACATGCAACTTCCCCTCTAACTAGAACCTGAGTTATTTCCTACATAAACACAATTCATTCTAAATGGAATTTCATGCTTGAATTCTGGGCTGTAATTTACTTTCCGGAAACTCCATATGTATTTTGAGGTTTCATGACATGTAATCATGTACTCTGTGGAGGTAATGAATTTGAACTGGACTAGGTTGGTGCTGAGTCACTAAATGATGTATTACTCAGAGAACTCTCATAAATAAAAATTAACATATGTGTGTGAGGTATGCATTTCTTTGTGGAAAATGGTCCCTAAAGAAAGTTAATGCTGGTGAGGAAAACAATGTAGTCCAAAAAAGGGGAATGGTTCCTAATCAGAAACCAGTAATTTTGGAAAATTAGAAAGTGGAATTTCTTCCTAAGATGTGAAGGAGTCCTCAATACCATATGAAGTAAACCTAGAAAAAGCAGTTATGAAAACTTGCTAGGCTACATCAAAAATTGAACATTCAGGAGGGGAATACACTAGTGAAAGTTGAAAAGGCAGTTTTTTCCCCCTAATGGAATAACACAGAAAATTTTTGCAAAAGGTGTGATTTGGGAGCCAAGACCTATAAAAAGCTTGTTGTACTGGAAAATTTGAGAGTTCCTGAAGACTCTACTATACTTTTCCTAAGTAATAATGGAGAAAATTAACCAAACTTTTCTTCTAAATAGGATTCTTTTGCAGTAGATTTTTAAGAAATTATTACTTTTGTTATTTATGGACTTTTTTCCAAACTATATTTCCCAGTAGATAATTCTGGATATTCTAGCTTTGGCCAGTTCTATAACTTACTCATAAAGAAATACTACTAATTTACCTATTATATTTTAATAAGGAAGATGCAATAATCAAACTTCCCCCCTAGATTATATACCTGAGCTTTCTGCCAATTTAAAATTGACATTCTTCAGAAAAATGAGGATATTAAAAACCGAAACTTATGGACACTGATTAAGGAAGTCACCAATTTTTTTCCATTACAGTCTGGCTGACTTCCCAAGTCATCCAAATATATGGAGTTCAATTACTTAATTAAATTTACTATAGAGCACCACAAAATAACAACAACAACAACAACAAAATAGCCCAGGTAAAATACAAAGTAATATATTTTAGAGAAAATATACATTTATGCTTACTGTCTTAGAAGAAAACATTCTTCGTATTTCACTGGTGCTACTACTAAACATGTGCGGCATAACAAAATTCAACAGTGACATAAGTTCTAACAGATTATTCTGTACAGGTGTGCCTGTGAGCAGTAAGCGATTATTTGCCTGTGAACAAAGGTAGATTTATATTCATTTTTTTAAAAAGAGCCTTTATTCTTCTTGTCTACCCTCCCCAATATAAAAATAAATAAAAATAAAATAATGTTAAAAACATGGGGAGCAGGTATAGCTCAGTGGTTGAGTGCCTGATTCCCATGTATGAGGTCCTAGGTTCAATCCCCAGTACCTCCTAAAAAAAAAAAGGGTTAAAAACATTATTAATAATTTACCATTCTGTGATGAAAGATTAATAAGAGTTTAGGTGATTGGTATCTGCTATTATCATCTATTTTTTTAAAGTAGAATGAAACTACTGGTTTCATTTTATAAGTAATCTTACATCCACATATCACTTTGTTGTCCTTTTAAAAAATTATTATTAAAGCACTTGTAGATTGACAGAAAAATCATGCAGAAAGTTTGATACCTTCATGAGCGTCAGTGACCCAATATTATTTTAACTGTATTATTAAATATGGATTTTAATTGTATTATTAAGTTAGGATCATAGTTTACATTAAGGTTCACTCTTTGTATAGTACAGATCTATGGATTTTTACATTTTTAATCTGGTAACATATATACAACATAAAATGTCCCATTTAACCACTTTCAAGTATATAATTCAGGGGTGTTAATTACATTCACAATGTTGTGCTATCACCATGATCCTTTTCACATCACTTTTATAAAGTAATGAAAGAAGATAAGGTATATTTATCATATAAAACAGGCATTGGCAAACTATGGCTCATGAGCTAAGAATGTTTTTTGCATTTTTAAAGGATTGTTAAAAACAACAACAAATGTATGGCCCAAAAGCATGAAATATTTACTATCTGGACCTTCACAGAAAGTTTGCTGACTGCTGATATAGATTACTATATATATATTAAATAAATAGTCTAAAACGTTATCACTACAAAACACTCTCTTACATTAATTGTCATAAGGTGCTGGTAGCGGATGGAGCCCATATTCTTCAGCATATGGCCCTCATCAAAAATTGCGTAATTAAGTTTCAGCCGTCGAAACAGACTACGGTCATCAGAACTGCTGATTGCACAATTATACCTGTTACCCAAAGGAAGAACACCTGTAAGGTTACAACTTTAAGAATTTGGAGCCTAGTGAGAACTATTTTTATTTACACATTTCTAATAGCTGAGACCTAGAAGATAGCACTAAACACAGCTGGTGCTCAAATAATTACTGATGCATTTGTAACCAATCATTATCTATGTACACGTAATCAGGTTATGAAAACTTCAATTTAGAATTAAAAGAAAATTTAAACATTATAATGTATTTAGACAACTTCTATATACCTGGGGAAGAAGAAATCTGGTATTGTTATGGTTTACTTCATGAATTGTTATATTTTAAGAGGCAGCAGAAAAAAGGATATGAAGCAAAGAAATGTTTCTGTTTAGAACCTAATACTCTTGTTAAATTAGTACAGTAAGCCTAAGAAATAGGAATCGATAGCTAGCAGTTCAAGACTATATATGAAAATGAAGTCCATGTTGTTAAGACAAGTTTTGAATTAATTCTTTTAAAGATGGCCTCCTAGAAGCCAGTAGTGAGAAAAAAAAAAAAAACAGCAACCAATTATTGACACGAAATCTGAAATAACATGGGAGTTTGAATAACACGTAATAAATGCAATGTCAGAACATTAAGTTCTCTGCCAGATATTTATACCAAATAGCTACTATTAATGTATTACTAATATAATTTACTCAAAATTATATCTTTTTTCAGCCTTATTTCTGTCCTAACTCAAATTTTTCATTGGGAAAATGAGATTTCTCTGTATTTATTACTAATAATTATTTACAAGTTAGAATATTATATATCACCTTGGTGGGATGTCTCAAATTTTACTTTATGCTTATCTGAGAGAGTTCTATTATAACAGACAATGCTTTCAATTAAGTGGACAGAACCTTTTTACACCCACAGCCAGTGACTGGATGTACTAGCAATAACTCCTATCTAGTATGTGTAATGCCAAACTGAAAAACGTCAAGTCACTGACATAATCCATTTCATATGAATTGCTGCCCAATCATACTATCAACTTGCCTACATATACCTTTTTTCTTTTTAAATTTTGAAGCTGCACACAAATCCCCTCTCCATTCCCCATCCCCAAAACCAAGACTTACGTGGTCACAATTACATTGTATTCTTCATATTTACTATGAATGTTATATCTAATTTGTTTACGTTCTTCTTGAGAACCTAGAATTTGAAAATAATGAACACATGTGGATTGTATTTATTGTGCTTTATTGTATTTTAGGATTTTAAAATTTCCAAAGTTAAAAACAAAATGATATATTCTTACCATAGTAACAGAGCACCTTTAATGTGGGGCACCATAAATTAACTTCCCTTAACCAGTTATCTATGAAACAAAAGGGATATTACTTGCATCTGCTACCATAGGGTATGTGTGTACAGTGGAATGAACATTGAAGTTTGACAAATTCTAACCAGAAATCACTCTTTTATGAAATAAAATAACACAGAGTAACTTTTTATGATAGATGCTTTACAATCTATTACTCCTGATAAGTAAAATGATTTTGGGTTCTCAAAAAGTATCATAATGAAGGGCAGAGGACCAATCTTTATATTTACAGGTGACTAACAACTTCTTATTTAAAGACATGTTTTTTTGTTAAGATTATAGGTACAAATAATTCTCTTACTCTAATCTCCACATCCAGTCAATTGAAAAAGAATGAAACAGAAATTTGAGTAGGGATTAATTACATACTTTCCAACTAAAAAAATCTTTAATTATAAATTAAAAAGTACTTACATTCTTAGTCTTTAAAATAATTTAAAAGTATTACGAAAATAAATGATCCTATTAAACGGTCCTTGATTTAATAATTTAAAAGCTGAATTAAGACTTATATTTGAGTTATTTTCTTTTAAAAGACTGCCAGTTAAAACACATATAAATACAAAATACACATACACAAAGGGGAAAAGAGTGTAAGGGTACTATAAAAATTAATATTCAAGTCCAAAACCATTTAGTAAACTACTCACACACATACACACACATGGCTTTTCTTCTACCTAGCTTATATAAAACACTATCGAGTAAAATATG
The DNA here is from genome assembly GCA_029593785.1 of Cabassous unicinctus. Classification (NCBI taxonomy): domain Eukaryota; kingdom Metazoa; phylum Chordata; class Mammalia; order Cingulata; family Chlamyphoridae; genus Cabassous; species Cabassous unicinctus. The sequence continues at coordinate 598 of JAQZBX010104668.1, read as the reverse complement.
GCAGTCTCCAGTATTACAAACCTATAGTTGAGGCTGGAACAACGATCAAATGAGGGCCTTTATTGCCCTCCTGCAAGAGGTACGCCAGGAATGCAATTGCTTGAATAGTTTTTCCTAGGCCCTAAAATTAAAAGTTTAAAAGATAATGGTGAAATATAAAAATAAACAAGATATAAAAATAAATACACTGGAAAATACTCAATTTTGAATTCCCATAACATAACTACAAGAATTACTGTGATCTTAGATCTTAAATTATAGATGAAACTGATCAAAATCTCCAAATGATACTACAATTTCCTTTAATGAGCACGGTGACTTAATTGCTAATTTATATGTGATGAACATTAATATGGAAGTCTTTCTGCATTGTATAGGAAAGATATAATGTTGGTTATTTTTTGTATATAATAAATATTTAACACTCTGGATGGACTGAAGAAGATGTTCCCCATGGCTATTTGGTTTAAACTTGGTTACTCTATTACAAAGCAATTCTACTCCTAAGAATAAATCAAGAGATATGAGAGCATATGCCCACAAAGACTTGGGTAAGAATGTTCATAGTAGTTTTATTATAATAGCCAAACACTGAAAA
>JAQZBX010104667.1:0-10928 GCA_029593785.1 Cabassous unicinctus | reverse complement strand
ATTGTAGTGGGTGTGAAATGGTATCTCATTGTGGTTTTGATTTGCATTTCCTAAGAGCTAATGATCTTGAACATTTTCATGTGTTTTATTTTTCCACTTATATACCCTCTTTGGAGAAAAGTTTCTTCAAGTCTTTTGACCATTTTTAAATGGGTTGTTATTCTTTTTATTGTTGAGTTGTAGAATTTCTTTATATATGCTGGATATTAAACTGTTATTGCATATATTGTTTCCAAATAATTTTTCCATTGACTAGGTTGTCTTCACTTTCATGATAAAGTCCTTTGTGGTCAAACATTTATAATATTGATGAGGTCACATCTAGTTTTCAAATTTTGTTGCTTGTGCTTTGGGTGTAAAATCTGAGTCATCATTTCCTAACACAAGCTCCTGATGCTTTTTGCTTCATAATATTTTCTTCTAGGAGTTTTATAGTCTTGGTTCTTACATTTAGGTCTTTGATCCATTTTGAGTTAATTTTTGTAGATGATATGAGAAAGGGTCCACATTTACTTATTTATTTATTTAGAGGTACTGGGACCAGGCATTGAACCTGAGACCTATGTGGGAAGCTGGCACTCAACCACTGAGCCACATGGGGGCCTCCTTGAGTTGGTTTTCTTGTCCATTTTGCTTACTGTTTTTTTTTTCAGGATCTGAACCCGGGACCTCCCATGTGGGAGGTGGGCGTGCAACTGCTTGAGCCACATCGGCTCCCCACCTTTATTCTTTTGCATATGGATATCCAGTTCTCCTGGCACTATTTGTTGAAGAGACTTTTCTTTCCCAGTTGAGTGGTCTTGGCAGGCTTGTCAAAATCAATTTGCCAAATAAATGATGGTCTATTTCTGAACTCTCAATTCAATTCTCTTTATCTATTTTGTGCCACTACCATGCTTTTTTGATGACTAGCTTTGTAATAGGTTTTAAAGCTGGGAAGTGTGAGTCTTACTGCTTCGTTCTTTTTCAAGATGTTTTTGCCTATTCAGAGCCCCTTACCTTTCCAAATAAATTTAATGATTGGCTTTTCCATTTCTGCAAAGAAGGCTGTTAGAAGTTTAATTGGGATTACAGTAAACCTGTAAATCATTTTTGGGGAGAATTTATATCTTGACAATATTTAGTCTTCCAAGCCATTAGGATAGTCTTCCATTTATTTACATCTTTGATTTATTTTAGCAAAGTTTTGTAGTTTTCCATTTATAAGTCCTTTATATCCTTGGTTAAATTTATTCCTAGATATTTATTTTATTTTATTTTATTTTTTTATTGTGGGTAAAAATCAAATTTTTCACAATACATACCAATATTTGTAAAATGATATATAAATATATATGCATATATGTGCATTTGCTTACATAAATGTTATTTTCTTATATATATATACTTTAAAAGGTGCTTAGATTACTTAAACATTACACAGAAATTACAGGGATTCCCGTGTTCCCCACCTCCCACACCTCCCACAACATCCCACACAAACATCCTTCATCAGTGTAGCACATCACCCGCAATGGATATACACATCCTGGGGCCTTGCCACCAAGCATAGACCACAGTTCACATCGTAGACCACACTCTCTCCCACACAGTTCTGCATGGTATATGCTGATGTAAAATGGCCTACATCCATCGCCACAGCGCCATTCAGGACAACCCCCAAGTCCCGAAAAAACCCATATTTCAACTGCCCTTCTCCTCCCTGCCCCGAAAGCATCCAGTGGCCACCGGCTCCGCCTCACTGTTATAATTTCTTCCATTGCTTGAATCACAATATGTCTACAACAGAATACCATTAAGTCCACTCTAGTCCATAGCTCTTTTCCCAATCCTGAGGGGACTGGGATGGTGATGTCCACTCCACCTCCCAGTGAGAGAGGGCTTATATCCCATGGATATGGTTGGATGGGATTATCCTGCCTGCAGCTGCAGGCCCTCTCCACTCCCTGGGATGGCCGTTGCCCATTGTCGTCTCCTCGCCAGGTGACTTGGATGAGTCCATTGAACTGTAGGGTAGGAGTTGCAGCTCCACTGAGATTCCAGGCAGAGCTGCCCTCATGGGCAGGCCAGAGGCTCCAGTCTCTGGAAGTACACCTAAAAACTCCGGCATCACATATAGGTTTGAATAGAAGGGACTGATGGACCATGTGCAGGGAGGACTTATTTGAGTCCAACTCTGTCACTCTCAGGAGCACAGATTCCATAGTAGAGCCCACTGATAAGGCGTCAATCTCTGGGGCTATCCCCCCTTATATAGGACCTGGGTGTCTCCAGAGCCTTCAGGAGCCCCTCTGTGTGGGGTGATATACACTTTGGTGTTCTATGAGATCCTACTGAGGTGTGTGTAAGCATTACCTCTGGGATGACCTCCGGACTCTCTTTGAAGTCTCTTAGCCACATGACCTCATTTCTCTTTACCTTTTCCCCCTTTTATTCAAGGTCTTTTTCCAATCATGCCTAGATATTCTTTTAATTGCACTTGTAAATAGAATTTTTTCTTGATTTCCTCCTCAGATTACTCATTGCCAGTGTGTAGAAACACTACTGATTTTTGCTTGTTGAACTTGTGACCTGCTTCTTTTCCAAAATCATTTATTAGCTCTAGTAGCTTTATTGTAGTTTTTTTTTTTTTTTTTAGGACTTTATATATAGGGTCAGGTCATCTGCAAATAGTGCAAGTTTTACTTGTTTATTTCCAATTTGGATCCTTTTTATATATTTTTTCTTGTCTAACTTCTCTGTTTGGAACTTCTAACACAATATGAAGGTGGGCATCCTTGTCTTGTTCCTGATCACAGGGAAAGCTTTCAGTCTTTCACCACTCAGTACGATGTTAGTGTGGGATTTTCATATATGCCGTTTTTCATGTTGAGGAAGTTTCCTTCTATTCCTATTTTTCTACGTATTTTTAACAAGAAAGGATGCTGGATTTTGTCAAATGTAGTTGGATTTGGTCTGCTAGTATTTTGTTGATGCTTTTTGCATCCATATTCATAAGGGAGAATTGGTGTGTAATTTTCTTGTTTTATCTCTATCTCTTTTTGGTATTAGGGTGATATTCATCTTATAGAAGGAGTTAAGATCATGTTATCACACAGATGAGGGACCATGGCAATTGCTGACCAAATTTCAGACTCTTTAGCTCCAGATCAACTTGATTACACCTTATTTTGGACATTATATACTCCAGTTTATCTTACTTGTAACTTTAGATTATGCAGGGAACGATGCTGGGTGAGACTTTGGTGGGTCATCTGTGGTGAGTGACATTTGCAGGAAGAAAACTATAAATGTTTCTGTTATCATTTTTCAACTGATTTATCTCTTGCCTACCACTCTCAAGATGCCTTGATGGAAAGTCCTTTGGAAACAGTGTTTGGTCTCTCAAGAGTATAATGTGATTTACAATTCTCTTTAATTTTTTAATATTCACTTAAAATAGTAGACGCTAATATGAGTAATCTACAAATCAGCATTGCACACTCTTCCAGAAAATGAGTTGAGTTTGAGTTACACTACTTTATTTCCTGTATTCTTAGATTTCTTTCTCAGCTTTTCTTCTTCAGTCAGCTCGTCTAGGACATGATGGATAATAGATGTTAATGGACATTATTCAAGGACTTGTTCTTCTAATGGAACTTCTGTCATTAACATGAGGATCTTTGTGTTTGGGTCATCGTCTGTTTAATAAAGATCATACTAAATTCGACTAAATTAAAACTACTGAAGCCAAAATAAAGATCAAAAACAAAGTCTAGAAAAGTCAACAAACCTGAAAAATTTCACCATATTTCTGACCAATAAAGGACAAACAGGAAGAAATTTTTGTCACTCATGCAAAATTAAGGAAAGAATTTTGTTGAGGTTTCTTCCCTATCACCTTGGGAACCATGCTTGCAGTAGGGCTTTTGGTGGGTAGGATCTAAGGCATTGGGGAAGGGGTCACAGTCACCATCACAGCATAAGCAGTCCCCCTTGCTGGCCTTGAGACTCCTATTACTGTCTGCACCCTGTGCTAGGGAAACTGTATTGTGGGCCTGTCCTAATTTGAGCTGGCAGTGTGATCCTGGACAGACTCCCTCTCTGAGCACCAATGAATTCACCAATAATCTGTGGATATCTTGACTGGATAGGGTTTTAGGGTCAGTGTAAGGAAGTAGAGGACTCTAGGGTGGTTCCTCAGAGAGAAACTTGTGAGGTTGGGACCAACGTGATGTCACACATGTCAATTCTGTTGCATCAAGAACCTCAGCAGAGGATTGGTATTGGCTGAGTGTGTGCATGGGGGAAGATAAAAACCCAAGGCCCAGGACCTAACATGGACATTGGAGTCTGTCTCAGAGAGCAGGTTCCCTCCCTTCTCTGCTAGTCCCTCCTTATGTTCAGTGCTGGCCATGCAGTGGATGCCACCATGACCTACCAATCTCTGGGTCTTAGGCAAAGATTCTGGTCTGTTTCCCCACAACATCTACCCTTGGCTTAGCTAAAGAAACACAGAAAAACAGTCACATGTCCAAACCCCAATGGGATCAGGAGGAAAATACCAAAAGTGCAGTGCTCATTAGCATGACAACAGGAAACACACCATCAATGGAACGAACAACGCTGAGCTCAGTGACCATTTCTGGGACTCTCAGGCTGTAACATGAATAAAGCGACAGTGTGAAAGACAGCACTGTGCAGAAGACTCTGAGGAGAGTGCCCAACTAGAAAGAGAACAGCCCAGAATGGGCAGATGCCAGATATTTCTTGGATAAGTCTTTACAGTGACAACAAAGAAGCTGACTTCTTTAATCCCAAATATCAGGTGTGAAACATGACCATCATAAAGCCTGCCTCCTCCTTAGGTATTAGCAATTACCCTGTCCAGGCATACACACAGAGCAGTGCATGCTTCATATGGTTATATCCACACTTTTTTTGCCGTCTGTCTCCCTCTGTTCTTTGAAAGTAAAAAACAATCTTTAACATCCTTAAATTTGTTTAGATATTTGTTTCTTTTAGTTGATACTATAAATCATATTGCTTTCTTGATTTCCTCTTCAGATTGAGCATTTCTAGTGTATAGAAATGCTGATTTTTGTGCATTGATCTTGTACCCCAGCACTGTACTGAATCCATTTTTTAGGTCTAGTATCTTTGTATATTCTTCAGCATTTTCTCTACTATGGCATCCATGAATAGGGAAAATTGTACTTACTTTTTTTTCCTTTGGATGCCTAATTTAGTTTATTTTTTTCCCCTTAATTGTGCTGCATTGCACATCTGGTACACTGTTGAATAGCAGGGGTCAAAGTTGGCTTCATTGTGTTGTTGCTGATCTTCATGAGAAAACTTTGTCTTTCATTATTGATTATAATGTTACCTGTAGATTTTTCGTATGTGCCTTTTATCATGTTGAAGAAGCTTGTTTCTATTCCTAGTTTTCTGAGTGTTTTTATCAAGAAGGGGTGCGGGACTGTCATGCCTTTTCTGTGTTGAGATGATCATGTGGATTTTTCCTTCATTTTATTAATGTGGTGTATTACATTAATTGATTTTCTTGTCTCAAGGACACTCTGCATTCGGGGGTAAATCCCACTTGATTGTTGTGTGTAATCCTTTTAATGTGCTGTTGGATTTGGTTTGCTAGTATTTGGTAGGTATTTTAGCATTTATATTCATAAAATGATTTGTCTGTAATTTTCTTTTCTTCTGATACCTTCATCTGAGTCTGGTGTTAGGGTGAGGCTAGCCTCAAAATGAGTTAGGAAGCATTAGAGAACACTTCAATTTTTTTGGAAGAATTTGAGCAGGATTGGTATTAATTCCTCTTTCACTATTTGGTAAAATTCATCAGGGGAGCCATCTGGTCCTAGACTTTTCTTTGTTGGGAAGTTTTTGATTACTGATTGATTCGTTGTTATTGGTCTGCTCTCCTGGTGATAATTCTCTCCAGTATTCACCAGAACCCATATAGACTGGAAAAGTCAGCAAAGTCAAGTTTTTATTGCAGGTTCCATCACCACAATCTAAAGCTCAGAGCTTCTTTCTTTTTCTTAAAGCTAGGCCATATGATGAGAGACTGTCTTTTTATGCAGACAATTCTCTGATTAGACCTGTAATAGAAAGGACACCCTAATTACCTTGGATGCCAATCAAGAAAAATCTAATCAAGGCATGCATCTTTTAACAAAATATTTTCTCTCTAATTATACAAACATATAGATACGGTTAAAGGAAACAGCTTATATCTTTTAATTCTGTAATTTTTCTATAATTCTCAAAAGCAACTTTTATGTGTTTTTCCATTGGCATTACTGTGATGAATTTTTATGGTCAATACTATAGAGTATCTACTGCTAGATTATCCTTACTGCTCTTCATTTCTAGGAGAACTTGCAATCTACCAACATCCTGTCAGGCTGTAAGAATTAGTGTGACTCTATGTAGGTTATAAATATTTAAGAGAAAATTTGTATCTATTCAAGGAAAAAATTATTTTCAGAGTTCTAGAGTATGTATATTTTACTACCATATAAGGGAAGGGCCTGCCTGCATTGTTCTCTTCAAGTCAGATTCAGCTGAAGCTCTAATGACTGTAAAACCCTTCAGGAGCCAAAATAGTAGGGGTTCCTGGAATAAGTGAGTTTTCATTACTGATTTTCCTGTGAATAGGATGTGTTTAACTTTTTGACATAATATTGAAAGCTTGAATATTTTAAGACATTTCTTTAGCTATAGAATAATAAATTATTTCTGAGGCAAAATCAAGCATATTTTCATTTTAAATATAAGCATTTGATTCTATTGGAATATTATACCATTTTTGTTTCCTTTTTTAAAGATTTATTTATTGTTTGCTTTATATATTTGTTTGTTTATTATTATTTTTTAATTTATTCCCCCCCCAGATGGTTCTCTTTGTCTGCTCATTGTTTGCTTGCCTTCTCCAGGAGGTACCAGACACACCTTCCACATGGGAGGGGAATGCCCAAAGGCCTGAGCCACACCTTCTCCCTGCAGGCTGCAGCATCTGCTGGCCTGTGGCATCTGCTCATTTTAGGCATCTGCTTGTTATAGAGGCATCTAGCTCTCCTTGTGGTGGGTGCATGTGCCTGCTTGTCTTCTTTAGGAGGCACCAGGACTCAAACCCAGGACCTCCCATGTGGTAGGTGGATGCCCAACTGGTTGAGTCACATCTACTTCCCTTTCTTTTAGTACATTCTTTGGGGAAAAACAGGGTATAGTCTGTCATTTAAAGGCTAGTTTAAGAGACAACATTTAGAGAACTAACTAGAAGGATAATTTGAAATCATAATCCTAAAACACTTCATTTGTAGACATGAGAAAGCTCTTTTGAAAAATACAGGTGTTATAGTTAATATCTTAAAAATATAGTTGGGCAATGTCTTAAAATACTATTGGGGATAAGGATAATTTTAGAGTTTTCTCTTTCAGGCTGAAGAAATGTGTAACATTCCTTAGAGATTGCAGAATGTGCTGTGTACTTTGATGACAAGTGAGGCCACTCCTGAAGTTTTTGTTATTAGAGAAGATAAAAGATGTTGTCTCCTTACCTCTTAACTCATGTTGCCATACTGCATTTACTTTCAGATACTCATAAGTAGCTTTTCACTCTGATTATAAAGTGGTCATTATACTCTGCTTCTCTCATTCATAGAAGGATTGTACTTCCTACTCCAGACATCCATATCTCTACCTGGAGGCAGAACCTCCTCCTTATTCTCTTCCTTTGACATGGCTATCCCTCCTCTCAGCCACCCGCTAATCTTGCTAGCAGCCTAGACATGGAAATTCCAGGTCTGTACTTGGTAGCCTCTGTTCTAGCCCTCTGAGACTGATTAAAGGCCATACAGCCTCATACCTCATCCCTACCAGCTGCCCAAGTTTTCTTTTTTCTCTTAGGGAAAACACACCTAAGCCTTTTCTTTCTCTTAGTCACACTGAAAGGGTGGCTTAAAGAGAGCTTCATGCTCATCATTATGCCCAGTGTCCTTATAAACACACATTCTAGGTTAGGGCAGTGTTCCTGCCCTTTCAGCACAGCTTCAGAACAAAGTCCTGTACCTGCACAACCATACAGCCCTGATGTACCACATCTTCTTTAATACCCATGCTTCATTCTTCACTTCTGAGCCATTTCTAGGGTGTAGGGAGCAGAGAAGCCCAATTTCCTTCTTAGAAAGAGTCCAGCCCATTTCTCTTCTACTAAGGCCCAACCTATTTCTCTTCTACTCACTTCCTCAGACTCTGTAGAGTCTGGGACCCCCAGAGGAGCAGAGTTCTGCTCTAGGTAAGAGAAGGCACAGAGTTGTCACCCTAAAAGCACAAATGAAGTGACCAGTTCCTACTCAGAAGTGTCATTTCCCAGGGTTGTCTTCTGTGTATGAGGAGCTGGAATCAGACTTCTGCACCCAGTAACCCCACATACCTCCAATCAGAGCTTGTGTCTGTGCCAGTGGCTGCGGGGAAGCAGCAGAAACCCTTATTCAGAACTTTGGCTCTCCTCCATTTTTCTTTTTATCTAGAGGCTTCTCTTGCTGGGTCACAGCTGGTGAAGTTGGAGCCTCAGTACCTATGAACTGAGAACTGAATGTCAATACCACAGTGGATTCCTAGCAGAAAATTTGCAGCATGTGCTTGGGAATGGGAATTCTGTAAGATTGGTGGATATTGAAGAGATTTTGATGACATGGGAGACCATTTATTGGCCATACCTAAGGACCTGGGGCGCTCATTTTCTTTTCATGTTCCCTGCACCTTTATTTTCCCTTACCTTTCTAAAATTTGAGCTAATTGTAGCTTCACACCTCATTTTGTTGTTGTTGAATATTTTACTTTTCCAAACACTCCCTCCCCTCTCCATTCCCCAGTAACCTCTAAATTTTCTACCTATGAATTTGCTATTTCCAGTCATCTCTTATAATATTTGTCCTTACGTGCCTTGCTTATGTCACTGAGCGTTTTCAAGATTCTCCCATGTTGCATCGTGTCTCATCACTTCATTATTTCTTATGGCCAAATAATATTCCATTGTGTGTATGTGCCACATTTTTACCCATTCATATGTTGATGGACACTTAGGTTGTTTACCCTTTTGGCTCTTGTGAATAATGCTGCTATAAACATTGGTATACATGTATTTATTTGAGAACCTGCTTTGACATTCTTTAAGTATATACCTATGCTTATGTTCTCACCAATACTCTAGAGTTCCAAGTTCATTTTATTCTCTCAAACACTTTGTTATTTTCTATGTTTAAAATGATAGCCATCCTTGTGGGTATGATGTGATATCCATTGTGGTTTTGGGTTTCATTTCCCTATTAGCTAATGATTTTCAGCATCTTTTCATATTCTTATTAGGCATTTTTATATCTTTTGAGGAATGACTATTCATTTCACTTACCCATGTTGTAATTTGTCTTTTAATTGTTGCATTCTAAATTTTGTTATGTAGTCTGGATATTAAAGCCCTTATCCAAAATAGGTTTTAAGATGTTTTCTCTCCTTGTATAAGTTTTCTCTTCACTTTTTTGATAATTTCCTTTTTTAAAAAGATTTATTTTATTTACTTATTTCTTCCCACCCCCTTGTTGTTTTTCACTTGCTGTGTCTGTTTGTCTTCCTTGTTTCTTTAGGAGGCACCAGGAGCCAAATCCAGGACCTCTGATGTGGGAGGGAGGTGCTTAATCACTTGAGCCACCTCTGCTCTCTGTTTTTTTGTTGTGTCTCTCATTATGTTTTTCCTTCCCATGTCTCTTGTGTCATCTTGTTGCGTCAGTTTGCTGCACCTGCCTGTCATGTCAGCTCGCTGTCTTCTTTAGGAGGCACTGGGAGCCTCTGCTCCCTGCTTTGTTGTGTCTTTTATTATGTTTTTTCTTCTTGTGTCTCTTAGTGCATCATCTTGTTGTGTCAGCTTGCCATGCCTGTCTGTCGCATCAGCTCACTGTCTTCTTTAGGAGGCACCAGGATCCTCCCATGTGGTAGGCAGGAGCCCAGTTGCCTGAGACACATCTGCTTCCCTGATAATTTCCTTTGATGCACAAAAGTTTTTAATTTTGATGTGGTCATCTTTATCTATTGTTTCCTTTGTTGCTCATGCTTTTTCTGTCAAAAGAAGAATCGTTTGTCCAAACCCCGTCCTGATGATTTACCCTATTATTTTGTAAAAACTTTAAATTTTAGCTCTTATATTTAGGTCCTTGATCCATTTTGAGTTGAATTTTGTATGTGGTGTGAAGTAGAGGTCATTGTTTTCCCTGTGTATATACAGTTTTCCCAGCACCTTTTGTTGAAGAGATTCTTCTTTTCTCATTCAGTAGACTTGGTTCCCTCATTAAGTATCAATTGGCCATAGATGTATGTGTCTGTTTCTGATTTCCAATCCTAGTCCATTGTTCCATTTGTGCATCTTTATAACACTACCACACTGTTTTGATTACTGTAGCTTTGTAGTTCACATTGAAATATAGAAGTGTGAGTGCTACAACATTGTTCTTTTTCAAATTTGTTTTGGCCATATGAGGTCCCTGCAGTTCCATATGAAATTGATAATTGGCTTTTCCATTTTTGCAAAATAATTTTCTGGAATTTTGATAGGGATTGCATTGAATCCCTAGATCACTTTGCATAATATTGATATCCTAACAATATTAACTTCTCCACATCATGAAGATTTAGTTTTTTTCAGCTGTGCTTTTTAGTTTTCAATGTGCAAGTCTTTTATATCCTTGGTTAAATTTATTCTTAGGCATATTCTTGTAGAGAATATTGTAAATGGAATTGTTTTCTTAATTTCCTCTTTTGATTGTTCATGGCTAGTGTATAGAAACAATTATCTTGTACCTTGCCACTTTGCTGAATTTATTTATTAGCTCACATAATTCTCTTTTGGATTTCTTTGGATTTTTAAAATATAAGAT
>JAQZBX010104666.1:0-10940 GCA_029593785.1 Cabassous unicinctus | reverse complement strand
CCACATCCTGACTCTCTCCCCAACCTCACATCCTGATCTTCCTGACTGACATTCTGACCCTGCATCCCCACCCCGCACCCCTCCCTTTGCACCCCTCCCTTCGCCCTTACCCTGGTGAAATGCCATGCTCACTTCTTACGCCCACCCTCTTCATATCCTCCCGACACTCTGTTCCCGGCTCGCTTCATCGCACTCACTTGCACGGTGGGCTTCAGGACCTCCAGCAGACATTTTGCTGGGGGCAGAAGGGACGGTGCCCGGAGAGGCAGGTTGGAAATGCAGCCCCGGGTCAGGGTCTGAGTGAGCCTCGTTTGCCTGCGAGGCTAAAGAGGTTGCATTTTATCCCAGGGAGAGGGCGACGTGCTTTGTTTGAGGCTGCTCACCCAGGTGGCATCGTGGAGGAGGGCCGGCCTGCGGGGAGGCGCGTGTAGGGCATGACCAGTGGGGGCCTGGCTGAGGGCATGGAGGGAGGCGGGAGACCGCGGCCTGGAGGAAGGAGCCGAGAGGAAGGCTCCCGGCGCCCCTGTGCTCGCCCCCATCGATAACAGGAAGCTGGGCCCGCTCGACGCTGCTCTGGGCACGGCTGCCCCTCACTGTTGGACGCGCCATCTCATGTCCTCACAGTAACCCCACGAGGCCGGCGGCTGCCACTGTCCAGATGAGCAGAGCGAGGCCCAGAGGTGGGCCTGGTGTGTCAGGTGGGCAGTGGGAACCCGACGCAGTGCCCCCCCAGGTGTTCCCGGGGCCTCTCTAAGCTGCGTGTTCCCGGGGCGGGGCTGGGGGGCAATTCCCAGCTTCCAGGCGTTGGCAGGACCCCTGCTCTCTGGGCCCCACACCACCCCAGGACGCCCCCTCCTCGGGGCTCCTCTTGCTTAAAGCCACATTAACCCAGAGCCGCCTGAGAGCACCCTACAAAGTCAGAGACCAAGGAAGCTCGGCACTGGAGGGGCGAGCTTGGCTTATAGACGCCAGGGTGCTTGCTCGCCCTAAAAATACAGCTCTTAAAATAGACCAAGCGGCCGCCGGCCCAGTGTGGGCTCCCAGGGCCTCCCGGCTGCCCCGAGGGGCTGGGGGCTGGGGGCTGGGGGCGGGGGCAGGGGCAGGGGCAGGTGTGCCCGCGGAAGGCGCCCTCGCCCGCCCGCAGAGGCCTCAGCGCCGCCCGCAAGGCCGGGATTTGCGTCCAGGCCGGCCGCCTGGCCCTGGGTCTTGCAGGATTGGAAATCTGAAATGGAGCCTCGGGCTGGGCCTTGGGAAAGCGGCAAACAACAGTTTGTGTTTTGGGTGTGAGGCTATAAATAGCCCCGGAGGCCTGAGGGGGCGGAGATTCAGTCAGCTGTGAACAATATGCAAACAGGCTCCCTTTTCCTGGGAATCCCAACGCCCTCTAGAAACGGGAACTAATTTTTGCTTCCTGCGCCAGCTCACCCTGTTAGACATTTGCCGTGACAAGGCAGAGTGGCTGCAGGGACGGAGCCCGGGGTGGGCACAAATGAGCTCTTCCGTAGCTAAAGCTGAACTCTGTTTTGCTGCATTGAAACTGGAGACCTAAAGTGCAAGCGCCGCCTCTTGCCGCCGAGCCTCTTATTGTTTCTAGTAACTCCACCTCTGACTCTGTTCCCGAAAGGAGGCGTCTTCTCTGGTGCTGCAGGCAGGTCCCTCAAAAGTGGCAGCACTGAAGGCTTCCGGGTGGGCCTGGAGACCTGGGAAGCGGGCCTGGCAGGGTCTCATGTCCGGGAATCTCCATCTGAGACCCCCTCCCCGTCCAAGACCCCCAGAATAGCCAGGGGTGAGCTCCAAGGAGTCTACGAATGTCTGGAAATTGTTTGCATGGTTGGGTCTCTGTGTCTTTTTCTGGAGAAAGAGTATAGAGCTCTTTTTTAATCTTCTTATTAGGTTCTTAAAGGCTCCTTGACTCAAAAACTACAGGCTAGATGATCTGGAAAGTTTCTTCCAGCTCTGATAGTCTCTGATCCTATTAAATTAAGAAAGTTTTGAAAATTAAAGGATCGGATTCCTCCTCAGAGCAGATGCCAGGGGTCTGTCAGTTTCTACGCTCCCTCCTGGTCTCCTCAGATGGACCTGCACGTCTGAAGTGTCAAGGTTTCTAATCTCTGAAGAGGTTTGCACCTCCTGGGCTAGTCCTCTGTGTTGTCCTCATGGCACATTTTTTTTTTTTAAAGATTTATTTATTTTATTTATTTATCCTCCCCTTGCTGCTTGTGCTGCTGTGTCCATTCGCTGCGTGTCTTCTCTGTGTCTGCTTATCTCCCCCTTGCTGTGAGGTCTTGCTGCATCAGCCCACGGCGCTGCACGAGCCCGCCTGCCCTCACAAGGAGGCACAGGGACTCGAACCCGGGCCTCTCATATGGTAAACAGGGGCTCTATCCACTGAGCCACACCCGCTTCCCCTCATGGCACATTAACCGTTTTGTGGAAGCAAGTTAAATAGGATGTGTTAGGAGCTGGGTTCCCCGCCTCCCTCCCTCCCTTCCAAAAAGGGAAGATGCTGGCGTCTGCACCCGGTTCCTGCCTCTGCCTGCCTTGCTCTCTGCCTGGGACGTTGCATTGCTCCCAAGTCCTAATCCCGTCCTGCCTTAAGGGTCTGGCCACGGGTCTTGCGATGGGGTCGAAGCTGGACGTTATCTGCCTCTCCAGAAGCACACAGTATTCAATTTTTAAAAATTTTATTTAAAAATGATCATTCAATAAAATCAACTTCTTTGCGGTGTGTGGTCTTTTGAGTCCTCACACTGGTGTTGATTCGTGGGGCCACCAGCACAAGCAGGATACAGAGCAGCTCTGTCACCCCCAGAAGCTCCTTTGTGCAGCCCTTCTGCAGTCCCCCCGTGCCACGCCACTGCGGACGCGCTGTCTCGCTGAGAATGCCACATCAGTGGGATCACACAGGCTCCCGTCTGTGGAGACTGGCTGCTTTGAGCGCGTGCAGTGGCTGTGTGCGTCGAGAGCGCCTTCCCTTTGTTTGCACCATCTCTTGGCAAAGTTTACCTCATCTTGTACATGTGGCCCAGGAGGGCAGGGCCAGTGTCTGATTCCTTTTTAAAATTTATTTTTATTTGAGAAGCTGTGAGTTAACAACACAGTCACGCATACCATGCAGGGTTCCCACATACCATGCAGGGTTCCCACATACCATGCAGGGTTCCCACATACCATGCAGGGTTCCCACATACCATGCAGGGTTCCCACATACCATGCAGGGTTCCCACATACCACCCCACCACAGCACCTTCCGTCGTTGTGGCCCATTTGCTGCAAATGCCAAAGGAACGTCACCATCACATTCCTGCTATCTATAGCCCCTGGTGATATTTGGTGTCTTTTCCCCACATACCACCCTATTATTAACACCAAGTTTTAGTGTTGTGTGTTTGTCATAGTTCATGGGAGGACGTTCTCGTATTTGCACTGTTGACCACAGTCCATCTTCCGCAACGGGGTTCGGAACGGGGTGCCTTGTACAATCCACCCAAGTGCACACTCAGTGGCTCTCAGCTTCATCAGAGTTGTGCAGTCATCAGCTCAGTCCATTTTAGAGTGTTTTCGTTACTCCAAAAGGAAAGATCCCGCACCTCCCTATACCTCCGTTGTTGACCCTTAGCATTGATATAGCACCTTCTTTGCCATTGCTGCAAAAATCATACACTATGATTTTTACACTGCTAACTATAGTCCGTAAGTTACCTTAGTCCCATTTCCCCACGTGCCACCATATTCACACCTTGTGGCAGAGGAGCACTCCTGTGTTTCACGGGTGGCCAGAGTCCTCACCCACCACTGGAATTCTTGGTAACCCTCTGGCGTCACACAAATGGTAGGCATTGGGCTGTCGCGTGAAGGGTGAGTAAGCCACAGGCACCGCCCAGAAAGTGAAATTAACTTTACAGCATGTTGGTATTTCCTATACCCTGAAAATTTTCTAATAAACATAACCCTTCTTTTCCTGAATTCAAAATACTTAAGATTCCCCTGCATTCTGTTAGGAGGAGAGAAGAGAAGTCAAGATACACTGACACCAGGGACTCCTTTCTATCAGCCTACCCACCTCCCTCCCTCTTTTTTGTAAGCCTCTCCCAGGCTGTGTCGCAGGGTCCCCCTGCATCCTTCCCCTTATCCCACACCCCATCATCAGTAGTTGACAACTCGGGTACAGAAGGAAAATGACAAGGTCCTGCAGGTTCCCAAAGGAGCTCCCGTGTCTGAGCCATTTCACACCACGGCACTTCCCGGCGGCTCCCCGGGACGGTCAACATGGCAGCAGCCTGACCTCCAGACTGGGGGGGATGGCAGACCTGGGTTTAGATCTTGCCCTGCCAGTCCCAGCTGTGTGACCTTACGTAAGTTGCTTCCCCTCTCTGGTCTTTCTTTCCTTTACCTTATTTTGTACCAATCTGTTAAATGATGAAACTGAGACATGATTTCTGCAGCCTCTTCAATCTTTTAAGATAGTATGATTTTATGACCAGAGGATCTCAAATTATACACTCACATGCATACAAACTCAGCCATGAAGGGTTTTCCAATGAACCGATTTTCGTTCTTTGAAAAATGTAAAGTCCCTGCTTCTTGTGCGTATGAATGTTCACTTAGGTGCCTCTGAGGGGTCAGTTTTGAAGTTGAGTCTTCGCATCGTAGGACTTGGAGGTACTGTGTGAGGTCTTTTATGTTTATTTAAATGGTCAGGGAAGGAAGGGACCAGCTGTTACCGTGGTCTCTCCTTTTTCTTCTGCTTACTTTCCTGGGGTCACCAGTTTCTCGTTGGTTCCTGCAGATGAGCATCCGGGCGGAGGTGGCTGGTGCCTGAGCCCGACCCCTACGCTCTTGTGCCTCCCAGCGGAAGCTGAGAGTGGGGGTGCTGGGGTAGAATTGCGTTCCCCAAAAAGACATGTTGAAGTCCTCACCCCAGCACCCCTGAAGGTGGTCTTATTTGAAAATAGGGTCTTTGCAGATGTAATTAGTTACTGTCCTAACTAATCTGGGTGCAGACAGACACACAGGGAGAAGGACGTGGAGGCGGCAGCGGCTGGAGAGCTGTGTCCACAGGCCAGGGGACGCCGGGGACGGCAGTCACCACTGGAAGCTGGGGGAGGCCAGGAGGAGCCGCCCGCAGGCTGAGAGGGAGCACGGCCCGCTGGCGCTGTGACTCGGCCCCCGGCCTCCGGGCTGCTGCTCTGTTAAGGCCGCCCTAGGACAGCGAGGAGCGCGCTGGAAGGCGCCGTTTCTCCCCTGCATATTCGTGAGAACCTTGGGATATTCAGAGTCCGGAGCCTGGACAGCGAGGCTTTTTAACAGTCTGGGAAGCACCCTCTGGAGGACGGCGCGACGACGGCGTTCCCTCGTCCCACCCTCGATGGCAGCCACAGCCCCCGCGCATGTCGTCGTGCGGTGCCCGGGCTCTGCGTGCTGCCAGCGGCCAGCAGGAGCTGGGGTCGGGACCCGTCTCTGCACTCCTGGGCCGGAAGGCAGACTTGTTTATGACCTCAACTGGGATTCACAAGCGAGAAAGGGTGGGGACAGCGGACGAAGGCTCCGGGAGAGCGGGTAGGAGTGGGACCTGCTTGGCATTCGTGGCGCCCACTGCGTGGGGGCGTGGAGGTTCTGCTCCCTCTGGGCTTGCGCTGAGGAGGAAGGCCTCTGCATCACTGTATGAGCAGGTAGGCCTGGGATTCCTGCAGGACTCTTCCCCATCTGGAGAGCGCTCCGTAGTGATCATACACACGTTCCCTATCCTTCCATATCCTCCCCCTTCCAAACTGATAATTGCAATTACACGAGACTGGCAAAAAGAAATCCTCAGGAAAAGGCCGCTTTTGTTGGCGTCAGTGGCTAACAATGTGGTCTCAGTAACAAAAAGCAGCCTTTTCTTCCCTTCCCGTCACAAAACCATAGTAACGACACAGTGTGTACTTGCCAGTGAAGATTTGTTTCCTGATGCTGGGGTCAAAACCATTTTTGGGGTAATTTCTTGCTTTTAATGCCCATCCATTTCCTTCCCAGTCATTAAAGCTTCTTTTGTCATTTTACCCTGAGAAAGCTGGGTTTGCTGACTGACCCAGTGCCCTGGCTCTGCATTCGGCAGTAGGCAAGCATCCTGGGGGCTCAGAAGCGAAGGCCCTGGGGATGCAAAACCTTCTAGAAAACCCTAGGCCCCTCTGGAATCTGAGAAGACCATCTCCTCCTGCATCAGGGCATCTGCTCCAGCCACGCTAGCAAGAGAGAGGGCAGGGGGCTGAGCAGACGCCTCCTCCCTGTGCTGTCATCGCTGACAAGAGGGGCCCGGCTGGCAGGGGAGCCCCCGCCCAGCCTTGATGTTTCTTGCCACTTCAACTCCTTTTTCCCAGGAGCCGTGGACTCGGGTGGGTCTCTGGCTGGCACGTTGAGGCGTTGACTCCAAAGGTCCAAGTCTTCGTCTTCACCTGGAAGGTTTCCATAAAGGCGTGTTGAGGACGTTCAGGGGTGGGTCCCTCCGAGCGCTGCCTGCTGATTGGCTGGCAAGACCTTCAGAGGCGTGAGGCTGGGTGGGGAAGGCTTTGAGGTGGAGTGTAAGTGCAGCAGGGCGCCCTGCTTGGGAAGCAGGCACTCAGGCTGCTGGGGCTCACAGTGGTGCAGGACCTTGGTGGCAATGCACTGGCGTGGGAATGGCAGGACAGACTCAGGACTGGGGTCCCAGATGCCCTTCCAGCTTCCCAGAGGGAAACCGTGTCACTGCCAGCGTGCAAGAAATCAAGTTAAATCATCTATACATAAGCCAATCTACTCGCTCTGCTACTGTGTACACGTGGTAATATTTTTCATTAAGATGGGAAATAGAAACAAACACGGGGAGCCTTTTGACATTGACACTAAGATCAGTTTCCTGGAGAATTCCAGCCCTACTGTGTTCCAGTCTCCGTGTCCTGGGCCACCCCCGACACGCCAGCCTGGTGACACCTAGAGTCTCCCTAACTCTGGCATCTGTGGATATTTATTTTTGCAATAGACCCTTGGAAGTGAACAGCTCGCTTTCCTCCTCCTTTCCCAGTGTGCTGTTTGTGACTCCAGAAGTAATTTAGGCTCAAACCCCAGAGTGGCAAATATTGATGGTTTCCTCATTCGGGGACTCTTTGGGGGTTGGCTGAAGCCAGTGCCAGGCTGCCTGTTTTTCTAGGCAAGCCGCGATGGCACGATCGCAGCAGTATCACGTGCTGAAAAATGTTCCGTCGTTTATAACAGGCAATTCTGCCCTGAGTTCTGAAGTAATTCATTCTATAATCAGGAGTATAAATTGGAGGCAGTTAGGGCTAGGAGTATATCCCAAAACACACAGAGGTGTTAGGGAGGGAGAGGGAGATGGACGGATGGGTGGTTGATAGAAGATAGGTGATAGGCAGTTTCCTACGCTGCCCCACCTCCCCCAAGGCTTGGGGGTTAGGACCCTCTGAGCTGCTGTGGGATGTGCACCCTGCGTCTGTCTCAATGGCAGGGGCTGAGCATTGGGGCTGCAAACCACGAGCCTGGCCTTGAACCGGGCACAGGGCAGCACAGCGGCCAGGGCTAGGGACGGGCTGGGGCCGGCCACGGCCGCAGGAAGCAGCCTGGGATTGTCCTCCTCTGCGGGGACCCGAGCTCGCCTCGCTCTCCCAGGCTGTCGCACAGCGGAGCAGGTGGAGCTCCCGCCCTGGGCCCACCTGCCCTGGGCCCACCTGCCCTGCTCCCTGCCAGCTTCCGGGCGCGGCTGCTGAGGCCTGAGGTTGGCCCTCCCCTGAGCTCTGGCTGAGGAGGGAGTCCCTGCACCCCCAGCCCCCAGAGGCGGGGGGCATGGTGGCTGTGGCAGCAGAGGAGGCCAGTCTCGGGGGGCCTCTGAGATCCCCCTCCAGGCCCATCAAGTCCCGGCCAAGCAGAATCGCTCTGCCTTGACGCGGGGAGTTTCTGGACGTGGCTGTGATGAATTGTGCTCTGGCAGGGCCCTGACAGTGAGAAATGGGACGGTGCTACAGAGCAGGAAGGCGCAGCGGGTCCCTGCTGGATGGGAGCCCCGCACCCGAGCGGGGAGTCTTGAGGCAGCGGGAACAGGAGGCCCTCCTCCAGGGCCCCGAGGGGAAGAGGACGGGTGTTCCCGCTTCCCGCTTGGTCTCCCTCTGTTCCCGTCCTGAGCGATTCCGGTCTCCCTGCTCCTGCCCAGGCCCCCGTGGCTCTCGCTGCCCTCTCTACTCTTCTCTCTGCCCCTCGTTGCCTGTCCGCCTCTCTCTCCTCCTCTTAGTAGAGTTCTTCTCAGAGTCGGAACCCAGCCCTGGCTGGAGGGGCGGGGCAGGAGGAAGCTCGGGCGCTTTGGAAATGTTCACCGTCTTGGTTGTGGCGGCTTCGCAGGTGTCTACATATGTCAGCACTTACCACCTGCGCCTCCTAAATAGATGCCGTTTATTGGATGTCAATTCTACCACAATCAAGCTGTTTCGACAAGCCCTACCCGTTTGGAGCAGAACAATGAGGACATGTTTTTGAATGGTGCACTTTTAGGAGACCTGTATTCTGCTTCCCTATAAAATGGGGAGGGAGGTGCTGAGACCCAGCTGGGGGCAATTTATTTCTGGGGTTTGGCACTTGAAGTTCGTTATTAACAGCCCTGCCGACTGCCGCTCAGCTAGCAGTTTAATCTGCACGAGAGGCCCATGAAACAGCTATTGTATTTGTCCCCGCAGACTCAGGGAGGGGAGGAAGTGGCTAGCTGGAGAGCTGCAAAGTTCCATTCCAGACTCAGGTCTCCAGAGTGTGGCCTCTTCTCTACCCGTCGGGGGGAGACCAGAAATGCCCCTTGGGGACAGCCAGCAGAGCCTGGGTTGGAAGTCGCTTGTCACCTGCTCTCGAGATTTGGCTTGAGTTTCTGCTTCTCCCGCTCCTGGGAGGTTCCCCTTTGCCAGCCCCCTGCCCCTTCTCCTCGCCCCCCTTCCTTATCTCTTCTCTCTAGACTTGGTGCTGCAGGTGGGAGAAGCTAATGGAAAGGCTCTAGGGGTGACTTAGGTGTGGGGTGAGGCCGGCAGCTCGTGGGCTGCCCACCCAACAAGGGGCAGGGAGACCTCCATCTTGGCATGGCTCCTTCATTGGTCTGGGATGACATAAAGCAGTCTCTCCTTTGAAAAAGTCAAACTTGGTCAAATCTTGGTTTCCAAGTTTTTGGAATATCCAGGCAAAATTGTCTCGGGAACTTCCGAAAACCCAGAGATGTAAGGTGGTCCCCTGTGCTGGGCTGGGCGTTCTTTTGTAGCCACTTTCTTACTGTCTGAGTAGATGGCATTCATTGGCCACGTGCTGGAGGTGTTTGAGGAGGCACAGTTATGTCTGGGATTGTCTTGGTGAACATTCGTCAAGAACATAGTTCCCTTAGGAGGAGAAAGAAAGGACAGTGAGACTCCAGGCAAGAGGCAGGTGATGCAGGTGTGGAAAAACCTCCTCTCTCACTCTAAACCCACAGAAGTATCGGGTAAAATATAACAGCACCAGAAGACATGCTGGGACTCGAAGGCAAGCTGGGGAGATTTCCAGGTGCCAGAAATGAAGATGAAATTCAAAGATGAAGCTGAGTGGTCCCTCTGGCGTATCTGCCGTAAGGGATGGGCTTTTCACAGGCCTTGGGGAGCTGAAATTAGGTTTCCTGAGAGCAAGAAGGGGCTGCCCTTCCTGTCAGTATAAACTGGAATTCCACCCGTTGAGCCAGGGACCGGCATGTTCCCTGTAAAGGGGAATTTCCTGCAAGAAAGCGGGATGCCAGGCTTAAACTGTAGATAGATCTGAGACCAAAACCTGCCCTATCCCACGTGGACAGAAACCGTGAGCTGAGAATCTGGCATAAATTTGATCCAGGACCCTGGAGGGCTCCTTAGGGCTCTGTCAGAGGGAAGTGTGAGTCGGCCCACCCGAGATGCTTCCTCATCACAGGGCGGAGGAGGAATTCCCATGGAAAAGACCGGGGGACTCCCGAGGAAGACAAGCTCTTAGACAAGGACGAGAAAACCCACCACAAGAGATGAGCCACGAATGTGGTGAGGGGAGACTATCACTCATGGAGCAATCTGAGAAGATTAGACCAAATCTGTTTAAAGTGTTCGAAGAGATGAAATAAGAAATAGGATCCATAAGACGTGACGAGGCCATAATGGGGAGAAACAGGAAGTTAAAAAAGAGAATCAATTAGAAATTCTAGAAATAAAAATTCATAGTATTTGAAACTGAAAAAACCCCCACCTCCCAATAGATGGTTAAACAAAAGAGTGGAGGCAGTCCTGAAGCTAGGACGTCCGGGAGATCGGACTGTAGCTTGGAGAAGTAAGAATGGGAAATGCAAGCGAGAAGGCCCAATGTGTGTCTAATGGGAGTTTGGGAAGGAAGAGAGGATGAGGGAAAGGCACACTTGAAAGAAATAGCGACTGAAGGAATAAAGACAGACATCATCCCTCCTGTTGAAATTGACCTCAGAGTCCCAAGCAGAATAAATAAAAACAAAAATCCACACGTGCACACATTGTGGTGAAACTAATGAACATCAGTGATAAGGAGATATCTTAAAAACCACCATAAAAATGACAGTAAAACCTCATTAATTTGTATAAAATACAAAATGGGGAAACACGGGGGCTGCTTTTCATATTTTAATATGTTTTTCTGAGAAAATTAAGAGGGTAGCTATGACACATTTTGTTCTTTATCAGTCTACACTAGCAATGCAATGCTGGCCTTTAAGAAAAGGGAGTGTGTGTCCTTTTTCCCTGCTCACCTGGCACGTTCTAGTGCCATGTTTGCTCCACGAATTTCTTTTTTTTTTTTTTTTTTAAAGATTTATTTATTTTATTTATTTATCCCCCCCTTGCTGCTTGTGCTGCTGTGTCCATTCGCTGCGTGTCTTCTCCGTGTCTGCTCATCTCCCCCTTGCTGTGAGGTCTTGCCGCATC
>JAQZBX010104665.1:0-10929 GCA_029593785.1 Cabassous unicinctus | reverse complement strand
ACTGTCTGAGGGGGTAGCTCAATGGGACTGGGTGAAGATTTTGGATTTCCTTGGAGCTGTAGAGTCTGTAAGCTTGCCTTAGTCAATGCAAGGTTTTGTGGGAATTATTATAAATATCAAATACAGTAAAAAGAGAAACATTAACTCATGTTTCTCCAAAGCACAAACTGGAAAAATAGCTATCCTCTGAGGAATTTCTCTCACAGATGGCTTACTTTCTTCCCTGAAAGAACTTTCAGTACCATTTTGAGAAATTTCCTGTTTTGCACAACAGTCTCTCCCATCCCATGGAGCTTGGCATTGTGTCTAACCCAATGATTCAGAAAGAACCTTGTGAGATCAGGCAACAGCAAGACTCTCTTCTCTCCCTGTACTTCCCATTCCTCCTTAATTTCTGTGATAAAAGCATAAATCAATCTCCTTGAGATTTAGTATGTATGATTTCTCCAGACTTTATAAGATTCAACTTCTAAGTAAATTAATGTTTCAGAGATTAAACATACACTTTATTGGAAGTCATTTATTTGCTCTTAGAGGTAAGTTTTTCAATCAATTTGAAGTATTTTCTTCAAATTGTTTATGGAAGACTGATCTGATGGACTCCTTAATCTGTTTGCCTCATAAAGAAAAAAAAAAGATTTTTCTACAGGAGAATATTTCCACAATGAAGAATCACAGTGATACGAAGCTTTTACAAAGCCTCTTTTTTCACAGAAAGGGAGAGTAACTGCACCAACAGTTTGAGGCCAGCCTTTCAATTCTTCAGAGTCCCCTCATTTGAAGAGTTTATGGTTAGTCACAATGTTTCAGGCACAGGGTCTAAATAAAGCTACAATTCTAATCTGTTGTCCTGGACTTTCAAGACCCATGGTGACTGTTTTCATGACCCACAACCACATGCCTTCTCTTGTTTGGGTGGTAAATGATAGTGAAGAGCATCAGGAGGAAAGAACCAGAGCCCTGTGATGAATTCTTTGTCAAAGGACCCTCGCTGATACTCTGTTCCACCTTCCCTCTGTATGATTTTCTGTGTCGTATTCTCTGACTCTTTTATCTTGCTTGGTGTTTGCTGACATCACTCTACTCTCTCCTTTTCTGACTTCATTGATTCCCTGTCCTTTCCTCCCTTCACAAGTATTCATTATATATCTAGTTATCTGCTTTGATATTTGTCCCACTGTGAAGTTTACCAAAATTGGTGTTGGGATAAGGATAAGAACATTAGATATCAGTTGGCATCCTTCTATGCTGCCCCTCAAAAATCTCAATTTTGGTATAAATTACATAGATGAATGAGATTTAATGTTTTCAATAACATGCAGTTTCAAAGCTACCTGGAGTGGCAAGTTAGTGACCAACTGTATTAGGTGCAACTGCCTGTATCACAGGTCAAACTTTTTATGTTAAAGAGGACAAGGCATATGGCCACATGTATATCACAGGAAAACGTGTATACTAAAGGAGATTAAAAAAATGAAAACCTGACTAAATGATAAATTCACACGTACAAGAACATGCATAATTGAAGATTTTCTTGTTCAAATCAGCACATATTAAATTGGGCTCACAGTAGATAGAATAAACAATGTAGAAAGAAAAATAGAATTTTATGTGGGAAGAAAAGAATAGACTGAGACTAGATACAGACTTTAGGCCAAATATATTTTAAACTGGTGAAAATTTCAACTAGTAAAACTAAAGGATTTTAAAGAAGAGAAAATGGCACATTCTAATACTGGGATGCCCCCAAAATCAGAGAGGTTGGATAGTCCAGGAATGTTTGTAAATCATGGCTGAATGCAGAAATAAAACTCTGAGGTGACAGTCTGAGCCAAGGCATCCAAGTTGTTCAAGTGCTACTTTCCTTTCTTCATATCCTTAAATCTTCCCTTTGCTTATTTAAAGCCAGTCTAAAGAGTTTTGCATGACATGGGTTTTATGGATGTCCATTATGTGTCCACAAATTTACCTCTTAAAATTCTGATTAAATGATCATGTAATATTAATGGCTAGCTTAACTATATTTAACTGAAATAATGTATGCATCTTCCCTTCCTACAATCTTTTCCTCACTTTTCTAACCTTAGTGTACCTCTCTTCATAGCCAAGCACAACCTTGTTTTTGTTTTTCCTCCATTAGCAATGTAAAACCTATATTGAAATGAACCTATAATTAATTCATTTTCTCTTTTATATTTATCAAAGATAGTTGTTAGAGATTTCAGTTATAATAAAAACTGGTGTGATTAATCCTATCTGCCATTTTGTTTAGCTGAACTGGAAGATAATTTTGATATTTGTAAAAGTTATGTAGGTTTATTAGAGTAAATGCACAATTTGATTTACTGATTTTTAAATATTCTCATCATGAAAACATACTTTAAGCTTATTGTGTACCTGAGTTCCAAGAAATCTAGTTTGAAACTTCAGTTTACACATTTAAAACCATAATTCCACTTCTTCTCCTTTTTCATTCTTCTCTGTCCATTCAATTACTTCTATCAGAATCTTCCTACTTTTTGAAAACAAACCATTTTCTATTATCTCACATAGTCAAGTGTAATTCTTGTGCAATTACCTATTTTGCTAGAGGTTTTTCATCCCTACAATTTGGCTGTAAGTTGCTTGAGAGCAGCTTTTCACTATAGCTACTGAAAATGTGATTAGGTTCTTAGTATATATATATATATTATAACTAAATTGATGGTGTTATTGATTCATTGATAGATTGTAGGTTAGTTAAAAAGTGAGAGTATGTAAAAATTCATGCTAAAATATAGCCCAGATCATTTAAGATTAATGTTAAAAACATAGAAATTATACAGGAGAGAATGAAGTTTTTAACCTCCTTATTTGAATCTAACCAGCAAAGGGAAATTTTTTCTTGGTAATTTACTGTATAAAAATATAAAAAATTCAGGGGGATAAGACCTCAAATCTCTGATATAAAGATAACTGATAAAATATATGCCTTATTCAAAACAGACAAAATATTAGAAATAAAATAGGCAAATGTACAATACTATCATCAGTACAAAAATTGAATATCATCATTTTAATTATATATAAAAAAGAGGTAATGATTCAAGTTTGAATTTTAATAGAAATCTCTACTATATTCTTATAATTTTAGCAACAATTTTAAAAAATGCAATTTACATATACATCATAAAACACTAAAACTGTGGAGCACCACGTTGGCAACCAGCAGTAGCACTGTAGAATGTGATTAAGAAATTATGAATTTTGAAAGAATATATTTATTTTCTCATCTGGTGGCTTACCATAAATTTTGATATTTGTTATGCAAATATGTTAATTCATATAATTAAAATATTTCTAATAAATAGTGATAAAAGCAAATTGGAAGACTGTCAATAGTTTTAAATTATTATGCAATTATTCATAACTTTAGCCTCATTAATTCCATTGAAATTTATTTTGATGAAAATTTTTAAAAGAAAGGTAAATTATGCAAATGAGAAGATTCATTTCAAAATATATATATGAAAATTTGAAAATAAGTTAAATTAATAATAATAAATGGTAAAATGATTGTTGAAATGTTGAATGTTAATTTACCACTGCTAAAATGGATAATTTTATTATTCATTTTCTTAATTTACATTCAAAAATGATTTTTAACAAATTAAATAAAAATTCACATGTATATATAAAATACAGGATAGTTGCACTTATACAGATATGCATCTATAAGTATAAGAAATAGATTAAACAATAAGAAATATCTGTTTAGGGAAATTCAACTATACATTTTTACAGTTTTCTTTAAATAGAAAAAAAATATTCAAAGAAAACAAAATCTGTGGCAAACAGATTAAAGGGAATCATATGTGAGTAAAGACAAAATTCAGGTTATAGAGATGTAAGAAGTAGAACACCAGGATGTATGGGTAAGAAGTGAAACTCAATATTATGCAAAATAGAAGATTTCACATGCATGTAATTTCCCTTTATAATGCCAGCCCCAGTCATATATTTAAACATCTCACCATCATTTCACAACTACTATCCTGATTACATTGAAGGAAAAATTATGACTACCATGAACAAGAAGTTAGAGATGTAAAGAGAGCAAGTACGCTGCTCTTGTCAAAGTACAACTATCTCAAATTGTTTTTTTTTTTTTTGCACATGAAGTATTTCTGAGCTGCATCTTTTCTTTATCTATACCAACCATGGACAATAATAGCAGTGTGAAGTAGTTCATTCTGCTTGGCTTAACTCACGGGATTCTTAAGTGTTTGTGGTCTTCTAGTTTCTTATTGTGATGACCATCAAATACAGATGCTTGGATGCTTGGAAGCCCCTTATACTTTTTTTTTCTCTAGTTATCCTCTGCTGAAACCTATATCTCCACAACCATGGCACCCAGGTTGATTATATATGCGCTGACAGAGAAGAAAATTATCTTCTATAATGAATGCAGGGTCAAGATCCTTTCTCTTCAGTACTTTGGCTACATGGAGATTTTAGTTCTCATCCTCATGTCCTTTGATCTCTATGTGACTATTTGTAAACCACTGTGATACACAACCTTCAAAGGCATCCAAGTCTGTGGTACAATGGTGAAACTGGCCTAGGTTGGATCTTGTATCCACTCTTCAGCACATATTATCTTGGCTTTGAAATTACCCTTCTTTGTCCCTAAAGTTAATGATCACTATCTCTGTAATATGCAACCACTCTTGAATATTGCCTGCATAAATATACTCATAGTCTTTAACAGTGGGGCCATATGCATGGTAAGTTTTATAATCCTGCTCATCTCTTATATTTTAATCTTCCATTCTCTGAGTAACAAGAGTGTAGAAAGAAAAAAGAAAGCCCTCTCCACCTGCACCTCCCATTATTGTGGCCATCTTAACTTTTGTTCCTTGTATATTCATACACACTTACCCTCCAACCATATTTCCAGTGGACAAGGTGGTGGCCATATTTTACACTACTGTAACACCCTTGCTCAACCCCTTGATTTACCCTTTGAGAAATGCAGAAATTAAAAATGCCATGAAAAGTTGTGGTGCAAGAAAATATGAGTAGAGGCAGCAGAATATTCTGCTGCATATTCTGTGTTTATTAAAATTGATTGATAAAGAATATTCCACTTGCATATTCTGTGTTTATTAAAATTGATTGATAAAGAAGGGAAAATATGCTCATCTTGAAGTAGTCCATATAATCCTCTCTCTGTGGGATTGTTGGCAAAGTAGACAACATAGCATATAGAGCACAGAAACCCAGTTAATTTTGAGACAAAGTCACAAATATAACAGTTCTTCAAGTGCTACAAGATTGGGAGTCCAAACCTTCTCCTCTCTCCTATGCTCTGAATTGAAGCTTCTCAGCCTGATCCTGTTACATCTAGATCTTTACTTCCCTCCTTGTGCATTTCTGCTTTCTCCATGTTTCTTATTCAAGTCTAATAATTTCTCCCTGATTGATGACTGATCTATTTTGTTAACAATTCATTCTGAAAATATTAAATCTGGATCATATCTTCTAACTCAAATTCAGCTCCAAGTCACTCCCAGAAACTTATGAAGGGAAAGAGCAATAAATATCAGATAAATAAGCCACTATTTGAAACTAGGTCACTTTTTGTCTTGTGTGTAATATGTCCCTTCATTTTCCTCTTGAAATTGCATATTGAGAAAACTCATAATTTTTTAAATAAAACAATTCTATTTAAAATAGACCTGTTTATGTAATTAAGCCATAATATTTCTCAATGTACTTTAATGTATTTTGTTCATCATCTTGGTCTTTATTCACTCACATTATTAAGTGTTATATTTAAAAAAATAATTTGTCCATGAACACTGCTCAAAATTTTTGGTTGGTGAATTGATGATAATTTCATGATATTATTTATATTATAAAGATTTACATTTTATGCATGAGAAATTATATAATGAAACATGCAACAGTTGACAAAAAGAAAAAGACTTTACAGTACAATAAAATATACCACTATATCCATCAGAAAAAAGAAGATAAGGGATCTGATCATAGAGCATAGTAAGTCAAGGGGACAATATTTCTTACTAAATAATGGACACAATATTTATGCAGGGATACAGTTCACTGATTGTTTTTTACAAAACCCAGAACAGTCTGCCTGACATGTATACTTCTATGTTAGGAGGGAAGTTTTGTGCTAAAATTACTTGAGGCCATAGCCAATATGGCTTAGTCAAACTCTATCATTATCTAGAAAATATCATATGGTAATTGGGATTCTTATACAGACAAACCTCTCTGGATAGAAAGGCATTTTCCAATAACCAGAATAAGTATTTTGTACTTTAGATTAGTAATTTTTATTAAAGCTCAATGAATTTACGTTTTGGTACAGGTATGCTAATTAATGACTTTCGGCATTAATAGCCAGACTGTGAAGGATTGTGAAATACAAGTTCTTCTCTGAGAAACAAAATGATGAAGACTGTTTTCCTGAGAATCTGAAGACTGAACTGTAAATTATGGGGAATAAAGCCATCTAATGCCACTTTGAAAGCTTTGCATGAGCATTACTACTTGGGAATGGATCTTCAAACCCTGGTAATAAATTTTTGCAATTTCAGGGAGGTTAATATTAGTTGGAGGACAGCTGGGCATAAGATAGGGACTGTATAATAGTGATTTGTGCAGTAGATGAGGATTGTAGTTAATAATATAAATACAGGAATGCTTTCCTACAAGTTGTTAAGAACGGTGATTCTGGGAAAAATTTGACTAATGTAACTTATAAACTATAGTTAATGATATTATAATATATTTGGCACAAAAGCAAACAAGGTAATATTTTATTGCCAGAGGAAAAAAATAATATAGGGATTAGTTTTACGAGACATGAATATGATTAAGCATTTTTCTCTTCTTCATTTAATCCATTAACAAGAAGACCGTGATTATGTTATTTAAATAATCTGTATTCATCTGTGTGTCTTTCTGAACCCTGGAGAAACAATTGGTTTTGTTTTTAGGAGTTGATGGATAAAAGTGCATGGGCATAATTTTTTTGGTGTAATGGTTCTGTAACTTGTTAAGTGGCTCTTTGCCTGTTTTGTTTTTTGAATTTGAAATAAAATTATGAAATATTTTTGAAGATTTACATGAAACCCATATTCTTTACTGGAAAATCTCTCAAACTGAAAGTCCTATTGATAATGTGGCAAGTTTTTCCTGTTTTGTTATTTAAAATATCAGCAAACATCTTTACTTGCCACAGGCTTGGCTCGGATTACTACCTTTTGATATAACTTACCATTGCTGTATAGAGCAAAGTGAATATTGTGGACTGGAGAAAAGAGAAATGTGGAAAGGAGAAACGGTAATGGAAAGGAGATGATGGAGGGGAAAAAACATTTTTTGAAACTGTTTTAGGAATAAAAATTTGTGGAAGGACTTTGATGATCAGGGATGTTTTTCTCTCCCATTAATCAAGGTTAGATGAGATTCCTCTGGACAATCATGTGTTTATGACATCAAAGTACAGAGATACAATTTCATTCCAACTGTTATGTTAAAATTATCAAACTCAAATCAAGGATTTTGTGACTTTAAATATCATCCTTATGTTACTGACACTCAATTTATGTATCCTCCCAGCCCTTCACCTGATTTGTAGACTCATTAGGATTCTTCATATCATACTCTATATCTCTAACAGGAATTTTTACAATTAACAGCTGATTGTTTTTATTCCAACTAGGCTCTATATGCAGCTTTCCTTAGTCAAATTCAGCCTTCCATTTGCCCAGATAGAAAAAACTGGTGTAAAAAAAAAAAATTTGTTTCACAATTCACATTTAATGCAGAAAAAAATTGGCATTAATCTATATCTAGAATCTAATATATTTTTTAGTTAATTATTCTACCATTCTCATCTAGGCTGCCATAGTCTTTTACTTTGATTGCAATAAGACATTCTCATAATTCTTCCTGCTTCTTTCCTTGTTTAATTTATTCTAAACACAGCAGCCATCGGCTCCACGTAAAACTTGTAGAAATTCAGGCCACTACTCTTCATAAATCTCTGCAGTGGCTCCATTTCATTCAGAATAAAAGTCAAATTCTTTACCATGATTTGACCATCTATTGCTTCACTGGGCTCTTTGCTACACATACCCTTGTTCTCTTGTCTCCAGCCACAGTGGATTTTTGCTCTTCCTTGACCACACTGAGCCAGTTAAAGTCTTAAAGATATTTCTCCAGTAGTTTCTTCTGCTTAAACTACTCTTCCAGGAATGATTTTGACAAATAGCTTCAACTCCTTAAGGTACTGCAATAAATCTCCCCACATTAAGGTCTCACAAATCACCATATTTATTATAGCATCCTCATAGATTTCCAAATCCCCTTATGTTGCTTTACTTTCTTTTGAATATAATTTATCATCTTCTAACATACTATTTTATTTACATAAATATTACTTGTTAATCTGTCCCACTAGAATGTAAAATCCAACAAAGTAATTTGGTCATCTGATGCCCAACTTACATCTAGATGTAGTGATATTTGGCAATAACTTCATTGCCAGAGAATATTGCTAATATAGCTACAATACCACTGCTACACTGTGGCGGAATATAATAAGTAAGCAGGCAATAACTTTGTGAGTGTTTAAGTTTTCTAGGGTGCTAAAAGCAGATACAAGAAAATGGTTTGGCTTTTAAAAATGGTAAACTATTAGCTATGGTTTTGAGGTTAAAAAAAAATGCCCAAATCAACGTTTCATGTAGATGATGTTTTCTTCCCAAAGGCTGGATGCCAGCGATCTTTGGGACCTCTACCTCATGGCAAGATATTTCAAAATGGTGGTGATGCACAGGCATGAATTAACTTTAAAAAGTATCCTTTTCTAGACTACATACAATTTCTTTTGTATGATATATTTTTTTGTTATCATACAAAAGAAAACACAAATGAAGCATTTTTATAAAAACCAATGGCCCACTGTTAGGATCTGTTGTTTGTTCTTCAAATCTTAAACATTCAATCATGGCAACCACCATAATTACTTAATAAGTTTCTGCTATTTTTCCATTATACTTCAAATGACTTGTGAAATATTCCTATATAAAAATAGACAAAATTATTTTGTTGGATTTTACATTCTAGTGGGACATTAACAGATTCCAATCTATCCTGTGTATCTAATGATAAATCCCTTATCTGAAGTTCTTTCCTGATGGAGAAGGGAATTTCCAAACTTTTTTCCCTATAAATCTTCTATGATGAGCTTCTAATTCCAAAGATACATGTTATTATGTCAATAAAACTTTATTATTGGTGGAAAATGTACAAACTTTTCAAGAAGAAATTTCATCTTTGTATGTGACATGTAATAATAGAAATTCAAATACCCTCCAAGAAACATGGTATTATTACATAAAGAGGAGAGTGGTGTCATATATGTTTAAATTATATATTATATTAAGTAATAATAGGCTTCTATAAAAGAGAGACCAAGTGATACAGTTATATAACATATATTTAACATATAGGAGGCTGTCTTGATGGTCCAGGTTGACAGGGAAGTGCATCTCCTCTTCTTCATTCATGGACTCATGTAACTTTCTCATCTTTTCTTGACCCTCCCTCATGCTTTCAAACTAAACATGTGATCAATGTTTTAACATTCTTGGCATCATCTGGGAGCTTGTTAGAAATGCAGAATTCTGTGCTCCACTCCAGAACTCATAAACCATATTTGAATTTTAGCACCAAGTTATTCAAATGTACACCACAATTTGTAAAGTATTGCAATAGAACCCTCTTACCCACAATAGTGAAACCACTAGCCTGGGTTCAGGTGGCAAAAAGAAGAAATAAACTCAGAGAATTACACATTCAACATTTTAGATTTCACCCTGGAACTCACATATATCCTTCTGTCTACAGCAAATTTACAAAAACTTAGTTACAAAACTGCATCTAGCTGCAAAAAGACCTCGAGTTTGTATTTAAAATGACCCGTGTTTAGTTCATATTCCTGAGACCATACTGTATTTGTCCTTTTGTGTCTGGCTTATTTCACACAATGTAATATTCTCTAGGTTCATCAATATCATCATTTGTGTCACAATTCATTTTTTAAATATGCATTTTGTAATGAGTGGCATTTTAGACATATAATAATACACTGTACTGCTACTTTTAGAAAAACATAGGAGATATTATGAGATGGGGTGGTACATGGGAAACCCTCAAAGTTTTGAAGTATCTTTTCTATAATCTAAAACCTCTTTAAAAAATAAAGTTTATTATATTAAAATAAATATTAGTGCTTATGTATGTGGGAATAGTGTTCTTCAGGTTTCACACCACTGGTCTTTCCAAGATGATACTTCTATTCTTCCCTCTGCATATTAAAACTTTTTCAACTGCATTATACCTACAGCTGCTGATATGTCAAAAACCAAAAGTGAATAAATTTGTATTAGTGAGCCAAAGTGTTGCTGATGCAAAATACCAGAAATTGGTTGGTTTTTAAAGAGGGTATTTATTTGGGGTAGAAGCTAACAGTTATGAGGCCATAAAGTATAAGTTACTTCCCTCACTAAAGTCTATTGCCATGTGTTGGAGCAAGATGGCTGCTGATGTCTTCCAGGGTTCAAGCTTCCTGGGTTCCTCTATTCCTGGGGCTTGCTTCTATCTGGGCTCAGCTGCTTTGCTCTCTCCACAAGGCCAGCTGTAGATTATCAGGCAAACAGCTTGTCTCCCTTCCCTGGCCCTCTGTTGTATCTTCTTCTCTGTGTGTTTACTTCCTGGGTTTTGGCTCAAAAACTCCAAATTCACTTCTCTGTGGTATGGTTTCTCTGTGAGTCCCTGCCCACCAAAGGTGTGGGGATGCAATGTCCTACTGACATGGACCAATCAAAGCCTTAATCATTATTTAAT
>JAQZBX010104664.1:0-10928 GCA_029593785.1 Cabassous unicinctus | reverse complement strand
TGGAAAGCTTCTGTTTCCAGAGAGGGAGCCTCCTTTCAACAGGGGCTCACATTTGTCGAAATCCGGTCAAGGGGACTGGGGAACTGTGTGCCCCTCACTGATTGTCGCCTTGACCTCTGAAAGAAAACCTTCCATGAGCTGATATTCAAGAGAGTTTATTGAAGCACGTGACTGTGGTGGTTTTGGCGGCAAGTAGGCTGATGTCTGAGACTGCCTTTGAGAAGCATCACAGAAGTTGGTTGCAGAAGTGGAAGGAGGGTAGGAGTCTCCGATGGATAGGTGGTAAGGCAGGAATGGGAAATATTAGAAGTCAAGAGTGGGTGGTGGGAACTGGGGGGTTGGGGGTCAACTTCTTTCCACTTGGAGATGTGCCAGAGGGTATGTCCTCACGCCCTCCCAACCACAGCCCCGGCTCCTAACCTGCAGGTTGACTGAGCCGTCTTTCCTACTGCCTCGCCAATCTGCTACCTCCTACTTCTCCCTTCCACAGCTGTGTGTAGATGCTCAGACATCTACAGTGATTTTCACATCAATGGCTCGAGGCAACCGTGGCCCACGTCTCAGTCTCCAGGCGCACAGGCTTATGGTTCCTTTCCCGAGCCAGACTAGTGCCTGGCATGAGTGGTGCGATGCGACAGACCACGGGGACTGTCAGGTGGGCGGTGTTCTGGGTGCAGATACCCTCACCTTGCCAGCACGGACCCCTCCTCCACCACCCCGCAACACCACCACCACCACCACTCCACATCCTATCCCCCCACCCCCAGGGGCAAAGAGGTGGTGCCACACAATTGAGCTTTGGCCCCAGAGAAGCCATGTGGTTGCAAAGTGCAAACGTGTGCTGGTCCAAGCAAGGATGCTGGGCAAGGGAGAAGAAAGGATTTCCTGACGGGGAATCGATCCCGGCGCAGCGGTGAGAGCGCTGAATACTAACCACTAGACCACCAGGGAGCATCAGGCCACGTTCCCAGCCGATGCCTCCTGGACTCAGCTCAGTGCCTCCACCCCGGCCCAGGGCTCTAACTTGGTGTCAGGCCCCAGGTTTTCCAGCCTTCAGCTTGCAATGGTCCGCCGTTCACGCTCTCTTGCAATCCCCGCGCCCTGCCTTTCTTTCCATTTGCAGCACCCTCAAAATACTGCTCCCCTCCTTCCCACCCATCCAAAGCTTCTGCCAAAGCTTCTGCCCCAAAGGATGGCAGGAATGCATGTAAAAGGAGAGCCTGCTGGGTTGGCCGGGGATGGAACCCGGGTCAACTGCTTGAAAGGCAGCTATGCTCCCCACTATACCACCAATGATACACAGCCCAGGAATCACAAAAACACCAGCCCGGGACTCCGACTAGCGTGTTGCT
Organism: Cabassous unicinctus; assembly: GCA_029593785.1. NCBI lineage: Eukaryota > Metazoa > Chordata > Mammalia > Cingulata > Chlamyphoridae > Cabassous > Cabassous unicinctus. The sequence goes on along the minus strand of JAQZBX010104664.1, from coordinate 9,576 downwards.
GCTGCCAGGCCCAGCTGTTCAAGGATGCCCCGCCGCCCGTGGCCCTACGCGGCCACATCACCAACCACAGCCACCGCGCACTTTGCTGGTGCTGTCCCAGCTCAGCGCCTCGCTCCCGGTAGGCCCCCACCGCCTGTGGCATTGCTGTCGCTGCTTTCTTTGCTCCTCTGGTCTCCAGGCTCCGTGGCCATGGCCTTGGCCGTGCACCAAATCCCGGAGCTCGGGACCCTCAACTCCCCGTGGCCCGCCAACCGGGCGCGCATGTCCACACTCCATGTCGCGAGCGCCACTCACTGCTCGGCCAGGCCACAGCACACACCGAACTGGGCTGCCGAATTGAACGGGGCTGCGACATCTCCCAGCTTGTAGTGACACCAGGGCTTGGCAGGCTTCCAGGAGACATCCCCTTGGGGCGGCCTGCTGGCCAGGGGCTGTGAGGACGCAAGGAGGCCCCTGGGGCCATATTGTGCTTCGCCTGGGCAAAAAGGAGTGGGTCGCCCATGCCAGGCCGGCGGGCCAGGCACCAGATGGCGCCCTGCACCTGGGCCTTTCTTTACTTTTAAAATGTTTTATTGTCACTTTCATTAAGTAGAGAACTAATTATTGTTTCACGATTTCCCATGATCCTATTTAACAAAATGTTAAAACCTGACAACTTTCGACAGTTTCCTTCCAAAAATCAAACCATAAATGATGTCTTCTTCGTCTTAAACTCTTATTGGGATTTTCCAGAAGGCTCTTGGAAAATCAAAAAAGTTTTTAAATCTCACCTTGTAAAAAGAAAATTGCTAAAACTAATTAGTTTTATTTGTATGTTATCAGTTGCATAGGAAGTGTTAACAGTTTAAATATGATTTTGTAACTTTACTGTGGTTAAATCTATAGGATAACATGCTATTGATATAACATTTCAGAAATTATATAAAGCTCTTAGAGACTTGTCAAAATCATCACTGTCCAGGAGTCATCCAAGTACTAAAATACCCAATACTAGACAACAATACTACTATTGGTCATAAGTTCAGCTGTTCTTAAAATAATGTTTCATGAACTCTCATCTGATTTTTCACCTTTGTAAAACAGCAATAAATTAACTATGGACATTGTATGTGTTTTGTGATCTATGATAGTTCATGTATTTTGTGATGTACAGATAGTTTTTATTCTGATGCTTCCCTGAAAATGCTTGCAGTCTGATAGAGGCCAGTGTGTTTCATCTTCAACAAAAAAGGTCTAGCTAAGTGACCTATGGAAAGTCTATGAGAAGTTCTCTGAAGCACCAGCTTCTAATGGCCTTGCTTAAATAACTGTGAGAGTACACCACTGGGCTGATTCATGATCTCCAGAATTCTAGTGAAGAAGCTGATAGGTTCATGAAATTGGTACCAGAAGAGCTAATGGAACTAGAATTAATTACCTAGGGCTAAATGAAATGAAAATATTGATTATAGTTTTGTTCAGATTATTGATAATATTTTATAGTTCTATTTTCTAGATAGAAGAGCTCCCCAATACATTAAGCTATCTATAATTCTCAATTCACCTTTATCTTCCTTCATGACCTCCTCAGAATTTGAAAAATCTTACTGACTATTCTTATATTTGTGGCTATATACTTATTTACACAGGTTCAATCAGGGTCTGTTCTCCTTGATAACAATAAATAATTGGAGTCAATGATTATATAACAAAGTCATAGGAAGGGTAACTCAAGAGCATGGAGGAAATTCCAAATATCTTGCTTATTGTAGCCCTCACCCTGTTGCAGTTGCATTGTGCAGCAGTTTGGTAGTTTGATATAGTTATGAATTCCAAAAGTAGATATTGGATTATGCTTGTAAACCTGTCTGTTGATCTGGGCATGATTAAGTTATCATTAGGTCTTTAATTGGGTGATGTCAGTAGGGCATTGAGTCCCACCCCTTGGTGGGTGGGAAAATCAAAGATAAAAGCCATGGAAAAGGACAGAGATGGAGTTTTGATGTTGGAGTTTTAATGCTGGAGCCCGAGGAAGCAAGCACATAGAGGAGCTTGATCATGAGGAAGGTGAGAAGACCCCAGTAAAAGAGATGAGCTATTTGCCTTATAGTCTACAGCTGGCCTTGTGGAGAGAAGCCAGCCTGACCCTGGAGAGAAGCAAGACCTGGGAAGAGAGGAACCCAGGAAGCCTGAGCTCTTGGCAGATGTCAGTAGCCATCTTGCTCTAACACATGGCAAAAAACTTTGGTGAGGGAAGTAACTTATGCTTTATGGCCTGATAACAGTAAGTTTCTACCTGAAATAAATGCCTTTCATAAAAACCAACCTGTTTCTGGTATTTTGCATCAGCACCCCTTTTGGCTGACTAATACAGAATTTGGTACCGAGTAGGGACGTGCTTTTGCAATTACCAAAATGTTGGAATAGTTTTATAAATGGGTAAGGGGTATTCTTTTTGGAGGAATTGTGAGATGCTTGGTAGAAAAGACCTACAGTGCTTTGAAGAGCTGTTGATAGTAATATCGACAATAAGGAGACTTTTTATGATGCCTTAGAAGTAAATGATGAAACTATTATTGGAAACCAGAGGAAAGCTGATCCTTGTTTTAAAGTTGCAGAGAACTTAGCAAGATTAACTCCTGGTGTTTTATGGAAGATGGAATTTGAAAATGGTGAGCCTGGGCATTTAACTGAAAAACTTTCCAAAGTAAACCCAGAGAATGCAGCTTGGCTTCCCTTTGCAGCTTATAGAAAAACGCTAGATGAAAGATATATGCTGATGAGTGAAATATTGGGCACAAAGAAAACAGAAACTGATTCTATAAATTTCAACCCTCTGGATAACAAGCTCCCAAACAATATAGTCCCATTCGAGGACTTAACTAAACTTGGAACTTGTAAATCAGGATTGAAGATGCAGTTTTCTCAAAAAGACTTGTGGAAAATCTTACTATCTGATGGCTTTGACCCATGCTTCCTGCATGCTAAACTAACAAAATTTTTGAGAGAGCTCTATGAACAAAACCACTGTCAGCCTGAACAAAAAAGGACATGGAAAGGAGAGATTGAAGGAGAAACAGCTTCAAGAGGAAAATCATGGAAGCTGAGATCTGGAATTAAGACATCACCTTGGGCCAAGAGAGGAACCCCACCCATGTGAACAGAGAGGGTGAGTTTTCCCCAGCAGTTGATGAGAGTGGATGTTCCTGCCCAAGGTTCTGCAAGATTTTGCCACCCCAGGGTACAGAGAGGGTGGAAAAGAGTCCACAATGATTAGGGCATTTAAGGTCCCCATCACATAGGTGTGAGAGTGGTGTGCCTGTCCCCCATGGATTAAGGAAGGCCAGGTGGTCAGCTCACTCTGAGAGGGCTTAGCCTGTATGCCAAAGGTAAGGGGGAATGTTGTCTTCACCTCAATGTACTAGGGGGCCTAAGACTATAACCCAAAGAATGGGTAAGGAAGGGCAATCACCCCAACACTCTTTGAGGGTGAGGTCTGGAGCTTGGTCAACACCCAGATGGTTGATGTGGGTGGAACCAATAAAACAGTCATTTGGGCAAGCCTATGGAAAGGGTGGGACCCCATGTGGTCCCAGGAAGAAGAAACCATCATCTTAAGAATGACTCTCAGATTTTGAAATTGAATGGAGGATGCCCTGCAGGTTTACTAAACTGTAGAGGACCAAAGACTCATGTTTAACCTCCCAATTTGTCCTTATGGTAATGAAAGTGTTTATCCTTTGTCTTTCCATTTGTGTATTGGAAGCAGTTAAATGGTTTTGTAAGTTTCAGAGGTCTACAGCAGATGGGAATTTGCCCCAAGATGAACTATATTTCTTTAAACTGATTATGATATGATTTTGTACTTTCATTGTTATTGATTTAAGGATTTTTGAATATTGTAATGTGTTTTTGGAATTCAGGGGGTGGAGTGTACCAGTTTGGCAGTTTAATATAGTTATGAATTCCAAAAATAGATATTGGATTATGCTTGTAAACTGGTCTGTTCATCTGGGCATGATTAAGTTATGATTAGGACTTTTTTATTTATTATGCCAGTATGGCATTGAGCCCCACCCCTTGGTAGGTGGGGAATCAAAGATAAAAGACATGGCAAAGGACAGAGTTGGAGTTTTGATGTTGGAGTTTTAATACTGGAGCCTGAGGAAGCAAGCACACAGAGGAGATGAGCTTTTCACTTGATAGTCTAGAGCTGCCCTTTTTACATCTGTACCCTTTTTGGCTGACTAATACACATTCTTTTAAAGTTACAGTAGAAGCTGCAAAATGAATTAAAGCCTTAGCACATATAAATCTTAGCAGACCCAATATTTTTCCCCAAAAATACTGACTTCTTCTGAGATCATTCTATTTCACCTCCTAATTTTCACTTAAAATTCAACAATGTTCTTAACCCTGCTACTCTATTATCTTTACCCAGTGAGGGGATACCCCATGACTGTAAACTGATAACTTCAAAATTAGTGACTCCATATTTGTGCTAATGATCAACCCAGATGTCATCCTATTTATTGATACTTCTTATGCTAGAAATTCCAGTGGTAAATTCCAAGCAGGCTATGTGGTTACTACACACTATGAACTGATGGAATGTGGTGGCCTTCCACAATTTTCTGCTGCCATAAAGGATGGCATTTATGCTCTCACTCAAGCCTACTTTCTATCTGAAGGAAATTCTGTTAACATCTAAAGTGGTAACAGGTATACTTCTGGTGCAATTCATGATTTCAGCATGCTATGGAAATAAAGAGGGTACTTCTTCTGGAATGACAATTGAAAATGCTGGCATGTAAATTAGCTCCTTTCTGCCATTTTACTCCCATCATTAATGGTTGCTATCATTAACATAGAACCTCATACAAAAAGGAGTGAGCCTGGCTATTTTTTTTAAAAAGCACTTGCATATTTTCATGCAAAAACAGCCATCATTAAAATAGCTATTATAAAATTAAAATAAACCTGTCAAAGTTAACTAAAGATCCTGGCTTTCCCTTGCCCAAAATTTTACAGTTGGTGCTGATCTTTATTCATAGCATTCTCTTTGGAAAACAGAAACTATCCCCATATGAACTTGTTACTGGCAAGCCTATCTTTAGGAATAAAGTTAAGAAATGATATCTTATTGTCACACTACGACAGGACCCAATTTGCAAATCTTTAATGCAATATGCCAAAGATTAACTTCAACATGTAAAGGATACCTTTCATGACCCACATGACATACACCCTATTAATCATAAGCTGACACCAGGATAATGAATGGGTCTACTGGAAGTGACACAGACAAAAGACAGCCCTAGATCCTCATTAAAAGGAACCCTGCCAAGTACTCCTAAGTTTGGATAATGCAACTTAATTACAGGGTGTTGAGCCATTGGTATATATCACTCTACCATAAAAGGCTCCTTCACACACCTGGCCTTGTTCTAATGCTGGACACTTAAAAATCAAACTAGCCAGTAAGTAAAATAGACAATGTCACATGGTAGACAACTTATTCCAAAAGTGACAGATCAAGTCATCAACAGACTTTACATTACTAATACTTATAATGCATAAAAAACTTCCTATATCCCTATGCTTTGTCCTTGCACTGGCCTGGAAAAACATCACTATCCCCTTCTCCCAGGACATTCCAAAGGGAAGTAACTTCAGAAACTGTTGGATTTGTCACCATAAACTCCTATCTATACACATTGCAATGGACCCCATTTTCCTATTCATAATAAATTTCTTTCTTATCCCAAATGTTTCAGTCTCTTTGGATCAAACTGCACCATTTTTTTCCATATCAAATATGTATACTATACCCAAGGTCCTTTTTACTCTGCTTTAAGCTTTCTTGGAACTGTCATCTCACTATGGCCAGAAATGCTCTAGAGAATTGTACAGATATAATAGAAGAGTTCAGAGACCCCACTATAAAATTCCACATACCTCCCTGAACTACAAGTTACCATAACAATGTATGTCCACTTTCATGTTTAAGTCCTTGTCTCTGCAAAAGATTCACAGCACAAGTAAATTTTGGCCAGCTCCTCACTTGTTCTGTCAACTAAACAACCTCTTGGATAATAAGGATAAATGATATTATTCCTAGTAATGGAGCTATAAGCAGCACCTTGGTTAAAGTAACATTGCTCAACTAGGCTATGTTTTTATTGTGAAGGGTTTGATACTATATTGGCCTGGGCAGCAAATTGCCTTTATAGCTGGTAAATGTGCACTTGGCCTCTTCACAGCACCTTAGGAATTTACAATCAATCTGAAACTTCTCACTGGACTACTTCCCTCAGTCTACAGTCCCATGCTTGGAATTAGCAAAGGAGTTAATGATTCTGGGTTCACCTCTTTTGGCTGATTCCTGCTATCTTGCCTTGTGGTTACCACAAATGAAAACTTTATTAGAAATCTATCAATCACAATAGGTGAAATTACTGAATTTACTGCAAGAGCTATAGCTACACAACAAATCATTAGATTTATTAGCTTAACTTGTTTTAGACAATAGCATTTCTGTACTTCTTTACTTAGCTGAGCAAGGAGGTACTTTTGCCTTGCCACACCACCTGTTGCTCTGGGGAAGCTGAAACACAATTGTACGAAATAATTTAAAAAGCCATATGGCTTAAAGATGCAGGTCCTTCCTCAGGTCCTGATTTGATCACCTTGATTTCAGGTGGTTTAAATCATCTGCTTGGATTTAGGAGCATATGTGCATACTATGAGGTGGGCATTTGAAGGATGGGTTATCACTCATAGTCCTCATTATTATGTGCACTGTTTTCTCTCAAGTGTTTATAATGTGTGTTCCCAGCTGTTTGTGACACAGCAAATGATTTCTTTATGTCTGGAATGACATAAAAATGATGATCAAGCAATAACTGACAACATCAAAACATGAAACAATCTGCAAGTTATACCCCAACACCTTAGGCAGGAACTGAAAGGGGTACTCAACACCTTCAATTTTCATCACAACTCTCAATGGCTGAGAGCCAGATCAAACTGGAAGAATTTATTAAATAAATGAAGTTGGCCCCAGGTGCAGTCCCTCATGCTAGGCCTTACATCAAAAAATTGAATCTTAGCTAAATTCCTGTCTCTTGTATGTTCTCATTCACCCAGAATCTGAAACTTAAGAACAACATGTTATAACTTGTCAGCTTCCTTTCCTCTATTTCTTCTGAAGACAATCTTGATCTGTTCTGTTGGATTTTGAGCAGAATTTTCTCCCCAGCAACTATGATTTGAATTTAAATTCTTTCCCTCACTCAGTGCCCGAATTTCCTTACATTTTTCAGTTCTGGGACCCTACAGTCTTATAGCAATTCAGTTTAGCCCACCTTCTTTTATTCTTTGTAAGGCTTTTTTTGTCTTATGAATCTTCCCTGTATTGTTATCCTGCCCTAGGGAGTCAGTTGGGGTCAATCCAGAAATCTGGGTCCCTCCAGAAAAATACCTTCTGCATTTAGGGAGTCCCACCAACAGGAACTGCTTTGAGTGAGTGCAGCACTTGGCCACTAGCCTTCTGCCTCAGTTTTTGTCTGTCCCCAGCCAGGGACCCCTTGGTTTACTGCACTCCTAAGCAGCTCCTGTTTTGCCCTGAATTTCTGTGGACTTCACTCTTTGGGCCCAGATATGCATGGGGTTCTAACTCACTGCTGTGCATTCCTAGTCTAAAGTCTCATTCCACTGTGAGAGGACCCAGGCTGATTGCTGCTTCTGGATAACTTCCAAGATTTGCTTGGGACCCAGTGAGAGGAAAGGGAAGAGGGCCAAGTGGTCCATGACAGAAGATCCCTACTTGATATTTTTCTCTATCTTCAATCCAGCATTTGTGGACTCTTTCTCCAATCTCTACCATCCTCCAGAGTTCAAAGCAAGTGAAATTTGTCCTTAAATTTGATGAATCTCTGTTGAAGTTTTTCAGGTGATGTCTTTTCACTGTGATGGTGGCATCAACCGTCTAACATTGATTCTTGTTACTTAAATTTCACTTTTGCCCAAGTTCTAATTTCTCTTAGTTCCAGACCTTTGGGAAGAATTATAAGACCTACTAGTTTTTACAAGCCTTCCCATTTCCCTTTTCTGTATTCAAAGGGAGCACGATCATTTTTTAAGAAGTTTTGGATCACAGAAGGGTTATAACTATGGTAGGAGAGGATCAATGGGGTGGGGTATCAGTGATGGGGGATACATGGGAGGCAGTTCACCTGGGCATACATATAAGGTATATAAATATGTTCAAATGTTCATGGGGCATTGCCACAGTGGATAGAGAATCACACAACAACCAAAAGATTATTGAATTCCCATCCTGGGGAGCCCTGCCACATTCTCTAATGGAACAACAATTATCTCCCAATTAGAGGGCCAATGACTAATAAAGAAAGATGGTCATACTTACCTGGCAGGGAAGATATCATGATCACGAAGGTGGTTTTCCCAGGGCGAGTCTTATCCATTGCACTCCAGATGTGCTGACCCCTGCGATTTCCCCAAATGCGGGAAACTCTACTACATAATTTGTGGTAGTGAGGGACTGTGTTCGCGCTCTCCCCTGAAAAAAGAAAGAGAAAGATGGTCAATTGATGGCCCTTGATATTCATGACTATGCTTATGAGCCTTTTGCTCTTGAACTTGTACCTTAGCCTAGTGCTGTTGGCTGCCTAAGAGCTACCTCCTGAGAGCCTCCTTGTTGCTCAAATGTGGTCTTTCTCTAAGCCAAACAGCATATATATACATTATCTTCCCCTTAGCAAGGGACATGACTCCTGGGGATGAGCCTCCCTGACTCTGAGGGATAACTACCAAACACAGGCTGGTGATACAAATGGAAAAAGACCTTGGATAAAAGGGGGAAAAGATAAAGACAAATGAGTGTATATGGCTAAGGGACTTCAAAGTGAGTCAGGAGGTCATCAGAGAGGTAACACTTATGCATGTCTCAGCAGGATCTCATAGATGGCCAAGGTAGACACTACTCCAAATAGTGGGGCTCCTGAAGGTTCTGGAGACACCCATATATAGTCATGGCAGGTAGCTGTGGAGTTTGTTGCCTTACAAGTGGGCCCTACTTTGGAGTTTATGCTCCTGAGTGTGACAAAGCTGGACTCAGATGTGACTTCTCTACACATGCTACTTCTGTCCATTTTATTTGAATCTATATTTAATGCTGTAGTTGGTAGGTGTATGTCAAAGAGACATTAATCTCTAGGCTGTCCTTGTGCCAGCTGGGCCCTGAACCTCAGTGGAGTTGCTAAACCTACTTTCCAGTTCATTGGATTCATCCAGGACACCTAACAAGGAGGTGCAGATGGAAAACCAGCACACCAAGGAACTGAGAGAGTCTACAACTGCAAGCAAAAGAGTCCCATTCAGAAAGAGTGTGGTCTATGATGTGAACTGTGGTCTATGCTTGGTGGCAAGGCCCCAGGATGTGTATATCCATTGTGAGTGATGTGCCACACTGATGAAGGATGTTGGTGTGGGATGTCGTGGGAAGTGTGGGAAGTGGGGAACATGGGAATCCCTGTAATTTCTGTGTAATATTTAGGTAATCTATGCACCTTT